>JABUQX010014631.1:42500-69941 GCA_015478945.1 Trachelipus rathkii
TCATATAGAACCCGAGTAGATTAGAGTGATAAGGGGACTTTATACAGTAAGTGAAAGTGCCGTCAGGACAGCGTAAGTGGATAGACAGTGGTTTGGAGGAAGTACAGGTGTTAATGAGGGAGTGATGCTGTCACACTGTCCAATCCGCACATGGCGCAAAAGATTTGGCAGAGATATAGATTGCTGTGTTGCATATGGTGAATGATATTGCCTGGTTTAAAAGAGACAGGGAGACGTTAGCAGAGAGTGCTGATCAGATGGGGAGGATATGCGCGGCGGAATGGTGATGAAGGTGAGAAAACTGTTAGATGGCTTAGAGGGTGGTCCCAACAGAGTCTGAAAGAACAAGACATGAGAATTTTGGAGCATTTGGGAGTTACGGTAAACAGCAGTGGAATGATGGAGGGTGAAATAGTGGAAAGAATAATGAACTACTCTAGAGGAGTTGGTCAGCTGTATCCCTTGCTGAGAAACAGACATGTGACGAGACAGGTTAAAACACTTATTTATACCACGATTCTGAGACCGGTACTTTTGTTTGGGTCGGAGTCGTGGACACACAACCAGAACAAGGAGTAAGATCGTGGCGGCGGAGATGAGGGTGTTGAGGTTGATAGTGGAGGTGACCAGAATAGAAAGAAGAAGAAATACTGAGATAAGAGAGGAGTTGGGGTCGAGGCGGTGGAGGATCTGATCGAGAGACAACAACTGAGATGGTATGGACACATCAGAAGGATGGATGAAGATAGATACCCGGCCAGATTTTATGCATGGCAGCCTGCAGGTAGAAGACCGGCCGGACGACCAAGGAAAAGATGGAAGGATGGAGTGGCGGCGGCTGTGGCGAAGAGAGGATGGACGCTGGATCAGGTGGAGGAACATCGACTGTACGAGGAGAGGGTCCTGTGGAGAAGCATTGCAAACAACTGACAGATGCATGCATATAGAGGGGATTGGTGAGAAAGATAAAAATATATATATATATATATATATATATATATATATATATATATATATATATATATATATATTGAAAGAAGAAGATACTTAGTGATATATATATATATATATATATATATAGTATATATTATATATATATATATATATATAAGGTGTAGATTGAAGATATATATATATATATATATATATATATATATATATATATATCCACCAATTCAGCATATCCTTTTTCTCTCCGTTGAAAGATTGCATCACATTCCTTAGTTTAAATTATTGTTATTACACGGAATCTGCTCTCCTCAACTCTTTAGTCATGGAGATTCTTCTTACTAAATACTTTCTCTATTCAAATTTATCAGACCTGACTGATTCGTTATCTATATTTTCTGGTATTTTTTAGACCACTAATTTGTCCACCTCACTTAGACAAGTTAAATCCATGTTACGTTGCTTTAAAACCATAAATGTGGTCACTAGTTGCGATCTTTGCCCCCCCCCCCCTTCTTTTACATGGATATCATAGATTCTGAAACTTTCTTTCACCCGAGATTTTGATGTGAAAAAAAAAATACTATTTAAAATGATCCAATATATTATTAATTGTAATATTATTAATTGTAATGAACAGTCAAAGGTTTTTTATCACTCTTACAGGCAAAACGTTCTTACAGACTGAAAATCTAAATCGAATTAAAATAAAGAAAAAAAAAAGTAATTAACTTTTTCCGTTTTGAATAAAATTTTAATGAAATCTTTCGTGGTTTAATCTTTGAAATTTCGTGGTTATAGTGAAATATGGACTTGTAAACATCTTTGTAATAGCTTGGACAAAGCCTCGGATATATATATATATATATCTATATATATATATATAATACTATATATATATATATATATATATTAAATATATATATATATATATACTATTATTATATATATATATATATATATATTATATATAATATATATGCACAAAACTCAGATATATATATATATATATATATATATATATATATAAACTTTTCGATATGTAATAAAGTGTCTTGTAAATTACATAAAACAAATTGCAATAACTTCATGAATTTAGAAAAAATAAGGCTTAGATTTTTTTTTATTTTTATTTCAACAATAACGAACAATGATTAAATGTCTACATGTGACACATTACATCTACAATAGTTGTTTGGTTATCCCCATTCATTCAAGCAAATTATTTATAATTTTATGTTATATTTTTCAATTCAATTTATTGTATTTTATCAATTGACTTTACTCAGATTTGTTTTGCTGTAGATTCATGAATCATTTTATTCACTTAATTATGTATATTTATGGATCTTTTTTTAGTGTGATGATATTTTAATGATTTAGTATTATGTATTCTTTTTCAATCTTACTTATATATTTCCACACACTTTATGTTTAAAATGTTACATAATGACGTATCTACTATTCAACACTTTTATTTCTTACTTTAATTTGTTCTAACAATATTGGATTAAATTTCATTGCTTTTTATATATTTAATTTAAATCTTACATACATAAAAGTAATATTTGCTTTATTAATTATTGTAACAACATATCTTGCAATGCTTCAATATACTATATAATATGTATTTAATATAAATATTTATTACATTTAATCTTACTCTATATTCATACTTACTTTGTCAATATTCTGTTAATATAATATAATTATTATCTTTCTTGTCATACACTTTCTTCAATTTTAATATAATTAATTTATTAGTTAATTTATATATATTTTGTTATATATTATTAATTTAATTATTATTATAGCAAATTGACTGATTAATCATATTTATATTATTTTAATTATTATATAATTATATTTAATGAGTTACATTATTATTACTGAGGTGTAAATAATGGTTCTACAAATTATTAATGTTCAGTTCTTATTAGTTATTATTAATATTATTTAATATTATGATTATTATTTATTATTAGTTTATTATTACTATTTTATCTAATTTATATTTTAATTTATTATAATGTTAATAATTTATTTATTGTTTAAAATTATATCGTAATTTGCATTACATTTATTTACAAATAAGGTCATGTAAAATATTTCAAGGCTATAAAATATTAATTAATGATTAAAATAGATTTACAATGACATTACTTGTCGTGATTTTCTTGTTTTTATTCAATATAATATTATTATTATTATTGAGGTTTATCCGATATCAATCAATCAATGATTAATAATATTTTTTGATTACATTAAACTTTAACGATATCTTGTGTCTATAAATTTAAATAAAGAAATACTTATTAATAATTTTAAAACAAATTTGGAATGCCCACATAATATTTTATGCGCGCGATATAAAAAATGTGCTGATGACTGATATAGTATATCAATACGATCAATAATTGTCACAAGATGTGCATTTATAGTTCCGATGATAACGACAATTTGACGATTAATACGTACAAACCACAATAAGCATAAATTATTATATTATTATTATACTTTAAATTATGCTCAAGGCTTAAAAATATTCATTTTTAAAATAATTGTACTATTTTATTATTTGTTTTTGAGCGACTATAATTGTAATAATATCTATCATATTTATAATAATAATTAATATTCATATCATTATTATATATATTTACTTATTCATATATTGTATATTACGATTAATGAGTACTTTTCTCACTTGAAAACTAATTATTTTAATATACATATATGTTAGTAATGATATAAATTAAGTTATAATTGTAGCTATAACAGTATTCATATATGTTATATTTAGTTTAATTAATATAATTACATTTTCATAATAATTCAGTATTTTTACTGTTTAGTACGTTCATTTCTATATTTATTGAATTGTTAAAGTTAAGACAAGATTTACAAAAGAACTCATTATCTTAATATTATATTTCGTGTGATCATTTTTAAACTTAATTACATCTCAGTAACGTAGACAATTTTCTCCAAAGTATTCAAGTGGGATCTTTCAATATATAGCTACGCCCGATTAAATACATACTTAAATTGTTTAACAAGGCATCGTTTTATAGATGAAATGTTGTTATTTTGATAATAGTTGATTTTCGTGAGTTATATTTTTCTTTTACTCTCTTCGGTGTGTGCGTGACAAGAGTTTGTTTCTCATGTAGTGTAGTATGTTTTTTAGTTATGCATGTTTTATACTTCGTGTAGCCTGACTTTTGAGACAAATTACGAATCTAATAAACTGATATTTAAACATTTTGAGTTTTTATACAGTTCCTTAGTTTCCTTTATTTAAATTTTTTGAGACATTCATATGAACGGTCAGAAATTTTGGCTCACTCTTGACTAGTTTTGTTGTAAGGCTTCATCCTTCGTGCTTAATCCTTTTTCTCTGTTTTATATTGTTATTAAGACTCTTTACGTAATGTTGACGTTTTAATATTATAGCAAGATAACCACTCACCGCGTTGGAGTAAATACAATTACGCAGCAATCTCAATCACAGACAGTGACTATCTTTCTTTTTTTCGTAATCCATCCCCACTTTCAATATCTTCTTGCACATATACAAGGATCTCCAACAGT
Source organism: Trachelipus rathkii (assembly GCA_015478945.1). Lineage (NCBI taxonomy): Eukaryota > Metazoa > Arthropoda > Malacostraca > Isopoda > Trachelipodidae > Trachelipus > Trachelipus rathkii. The sequence goes on from JABUQX010014631.1 coordinate 47,043, forward strand.
TGCTAAACAGTCTTTTCACATTCTCAATTTGACTCATATACCGAGTTTGGCAGTGAGCGATGTATTTGTCAATATCTCCTCTTTATTTCTGCTCTCTTATAGACTCGTCTCGGATTAATACGTTTATTGTGTTATCGGGGACCTCGTCCTTTCGTATCTCTCGTACTCATTTACTCTTTTTCGTTTTGAATTGTGTCGATCTCTACGGAGAACTTTTTATTACACTTCAGAGTCGCATCTCTCTCTCTCTACTTTCTACTTTATCTAATCACTCTGCTATGACTCATTTCTGTTTATTGTTCGTCCAGGATATTATCTTACTCTTGGCGTGCTTTTGTGTGTGTATTTATGGGGGAGGTATGCTGTTGGGTCAAGTTTTGTTTCTTACTATTTTGTATCTGTGCTTTTTATCACTGTAAAATCATGATAAAGAGTCCTGTCTTTATCTCTTTTAAATATTCTTCAATAATTTGTTTAGTGATATAGTAGTTGTTCTCATTATTAATTATTATTTACACTTCTCATTTATTATTATTATTATCATTCACCTCATTTATTATCTCATTTTCATTATTATTATTATCTTTCTTTCTCCTAGCCTTTTCTCTTTAACTCTTTTTATTATTAATCATTCTTTTATACTTATTATTAGCATTATCTTTATTATTTAGATCTATCTCATTTATTTTTATTTATCATTTATTATCATCATTTAGCATCATTTATTATTAGCATTTATCACTTCATTATTATTCAATTATATTTGAATTAATCAAATATTATTTTTATTCTGTTCATAGATAATTATTATTATATTATTTATTATTCTAATTACTTATTATTTTATTATACTTATTATTATTATTATTTACTTATTATTACAATTGAATTTATCTATTTATTAATTAATATTGTTTATTGTTATTAGGTATTGTATTGTTATGTACTCGGTTATTGTTATTCCGTTTACTTGTTTCTGTTATTGTTATTGTTATTATTGTCTTTTGGTTATTGTTATGTTATTGTTATTTCCTGTTACTCTGTTATTTGTTTATTCTGGTTATTGTTATTGTTTATTCCTGGTTCTTTTTATTGTTACTATACTTCTTATTATCATTCAAAATCATTATCTATCTCTTAGTTTTATCTATAAAAATCACAAAAAACATTAAAGTACACTATAATATATTATTTTATTATTTACTAATTTAATCTTACTATTATTGCTCTCTCTTCACTCTTCTCATCTTCATTCTCATTATGATAATTAGTGTTATTTAGTGTTTATTTTTTAAATTATTTATTTATATATTTATATTATTTATAATTATAACTAAATTTATTATTATTATTAGTTATTATTATTTATATTATATTATTTATTATTATCAGTATCATATTTATTTATTTATTATTTAATTATAGGTTGTATTTATATTAATATAGATTATTATAATAAATATATATTACAAATTTAGTTTATTCATAATATTATCATGTTTAGAACCGAACCCGACATATTTTTTTTATATTCATAGTCGACTAATCTCCAATTTCATTTTAATCGGAGAGAATTTGTGCATTTTGATACTGAAAGTTTTTATCAACAAATATATAAAACATACATTTAATTAATATTTTTAAAAGAATAATGCTAGATTCTGTTAGGAGAGGAATTTTTCTGAAAGAAAAATTAACTTTTCATAGAATACGAAATTTTAATGGAAACAAATTTTCCACATGTATGGAGTATGGTCAATAAAAAATTGAGAATAAAATGATATATTTAATATGGTTAATATATTAGATATGAAAATCAAATTTCTACCTTGAAATGAGTACTTGTGAATGCAGTGACGCTTTTATGTTCTCACTGTGAGTAGTGTTTTTTTTTGACTCGTACTGAATTTAACTTTCAAAATTTTATATTCAATTATCTCTTCAAATTATTATATTTATACTTTAGAGTTAGAATGTCATAATATCAGCTTTTTTGAATAATTTATTAACACTTTTGAATTATTTCATTTAATAACAATTAATTTAATCTTTGTTATATAATATTCTCACATTATTATCGCGACGCCATTACGTTTATTTTTGATCTAATTTTTTTATTATGAATTTACGTCATGTCTTTCCGATAACTCATTATCTTTAATATCGTACTCATTTATCTAATCATCTCAGAACGTGACAATTTCTCAGAGGACTTCTATCCTCTCCGTATCAACAAAGCATATTTGTTTTGGAATTAGCCTCTTCGCGTTGGCAGTTTTCAGGTAAGAGATCTTAGTAATTTATCTACAAATTGTCAAAACAACATTGACATTGTTGGTTACCAACGCAGATATAAATTAATTGGAGCCATCTTGTCAACATTAATACGTAAACTTTTTTATCTGTCATAACTAACTTAAACTTGGTTGTGGTATATTTTACGAGATTACAGAACAGTACTATGTCTTTTGTGTGTCTGCTTCGTCTCTAATATTGATTGATCATATAACCGTAACCGATACTGCTTAATAAACCTCTTTCAAGGATAGTGTTTAATCACTTTATGTGTGAAAATATATAGGATACTCAATTAATTACGTATTTGAGTTTAGAACACCGGCGGGAGTTCCTATAAATGCAATGAGGTACTGTTTTTACGATTAACTGGTTTGAGTGTGATATTGGTAGTAAGAGCAGCTCTCTTATATTTTAAAAATATTACAAGATATGGAGTCATTTCTCTTTTATGCAACTCTTAAAACGATTTTATTGATCAATTTGGAAACTAAACGTTGTTATAGGTATCACTTTTCCCGATTTTAGCTTGCCATTTACACCGATTCTTCTTCTGTGCACAATAGACTTTCTGGTTCAACAACTCAAGGGAGAGAGTACAGATGCACAATAAATACTCCTGTGAATATTATTCGCTGCGTGTATGAACTCTTATGTTACTGAGTGTGAGAGAGTACTTGTATTGAGGCATAATTTTTAGGCTGAGAGTAATTGGAGCTGAGAGAGTAGTTGCGCTCATGTTCTAACTCTCAGTTATTAGGTGAGTTGAAGTATATCTCAAGTGGGCTGTAAAGGGTAGGGATTTACTCTGCAGATACTCTAATATAACTGATCTGTTGTGAATTCTGTTCTATATAATATTACCGAACAGTATGTCAGGATCTGATTATTATGTGACACTCAACGCATATAATTAAATGTTTTGGATATTTTGCTTAACAAAGAGTAAATAATTTTCTAACAAGAACTTGTGAAATACTCGCACCACAATTTAGTTTATCCAGATGTGTAAGAATCTAGGTGTGAGATATCTATCCATCACTTTTTTTATTTTAATGAATTAAAACGTATTTTCACGGTTTTTGCTATGCACTTGTAATGTTTATTTTCTGTTAGACTATTATTATCGCGCGGAGCCGTGCTCTCTTTATAATCGTTTTTTATGGCACACACTAGCTTAACTGCCATATATGGTCAATTAGGTTCTTATGTTTAGCCTAGCTAGGTCAGGAGAGGCTAAGTTAGACTATGTATCAAGAATAAAATCTATGACAATTTTTTTATGCAAGTCATCCCTCTAGCGATCAGAACAAAGATATTTATATTTATTTCAGTAATAATATAATATTGGTATAATTTAATTTAATTAACTTAAACTATATAAATTTAAAGTACACAGAATATTATTCACATATATTTTTTAATATATTTCTAAAAAATATAAAATCTATATATATTAATATAATTTAATAATTATAAATTATATATATATTATAATATATTAATATTCTATTATATATATATATATTATATAATTATATATTATAATATTATAAAGCAGAATAGAGCCCTAATACAGGACCAACTTAGTGGTTGTAGCTATGTGTGTCAACACCGTGATATGGTTGTTATATGATATGAGAGGTATATGATGGGTATACTGAAGATAATTTTATTACCTATACATTACTTGACTACAATTGAGACGCGATTGGCTAATAAATACATATATATATATATTTAAAACTACAGTTTAAAAAATTATTCACCAATTTCTAATTATACGTTATTTTTTTTCTCCTATAAGTATATCTTTCCTAAGGCCTCATTATTATTTATAACCATAATTTATATTAATATTTATTTCAAATGAGATCTCTTTCTCTCTCTCTCGAAAGTCGGTTTCTGAATGAGACCTTCGAAACCATTTATAATACAACTAAACACGCGCGCGCGGTTAACGTAACGAGCGCACTTGTAATCGTCTTTGTTCCCTTAGCATACCTCTACTTACCTCACTGCCTCTATCACCCTCACAGAATGTCGACCTCATTTATCCTAAATTACTAAACCTTCAGTCAAATACACTAAAAAAAAAAAAAAAAATACAAACTGCTACTCCTCTTACCGTTAGTCGGTTTTCGTCATTTCCTGAATTTCTAATCCTTATCTCTCTCTATCATGACAATAATGAAGCTTTTATACGCTTCCATAATACCATTAATATATATATAATATATATATATATATTATAATATATTTATAATATATATATATTATATATATTTATATATTATATATATATATATATATATTATTATATATATCATATATAATTAATTAATATATTAATATATATCTTAATATAATATATAATATATATAATTATAGTATATTTAATATTTATATATATTATATATATATATATATAATATAATTTTATAATATATATATATATATATATATTTATATATATATATATATAATATATATTAATTATAATTATATATATATTAATATATTATATTATATTAATAATATATTGTTGTTGTGTGGGTTTTCCGTAACTTTTGGGTTTGTAATTGCAGTTTTGCACAAATTTAGTGTTCTTTTCTCTAGTTTAAATAGGTTTTAGAACCTTATATCGTGTGACGTGTATTAATATTATATTAATTATAACTTTTTTTTATTTAAATCCTAACAAACAGCACTGATGTCTTGTGTGTTCATTAAAATTTAGAGGCGAGTTCTCTAGGCGCCGACCTGCCGCAATTAGGGGGTCTTTGAATGGCACTCAAAATAGCAGTGCCTTTGATTAGTAATGCTTCTGATTCTCTCGGGGTTGTCGAAAGAAACCCTTTGTGGAGTTTTCCATATTTAAATATTTTTTTCTCTGTTCAAATGTTAAAAGGAGTTAAACGCGCGGGAAAATGTTTTATCGATCATATGCTTTCTGAATGCGTAAGAAATGAGATTATATTAATATAGTTATATTAAAGATATTTATATACATTATATAATAATTAATTTTGAAATTTTTGGTTATTTTAATATATTATATATATATAATATATAATATATATATATATATATATCAATATATTATTATATTATATTATATAATATATTATATATTATATATTATATATATATAATATTATTATATATATATCTAATAATATATATATATATATATATAATATTTATATATATATATATATATATAATTAATATAATATATAATATATATTTAACTATACATATATAATATATATATATATATATATATATATACTATACATAATCTATATTAATATATACTATATATCAAAATAAATAAAAAAAATAATAATATATATAATAATTCATTATATATATTATTATATATATATAATAGAACAGAGCGGTTAGTACCTTAATATATTACATCATTTTTAGAATTTCCTGAATAATAATAAAATTGCATATGTGGCCATAAATTTAATTTCAAATTATTATAATATAAATTAATGGCATAATTACCTCTGGATAATGAATTTTATTTGATAAATATAGGTATATAATAAAATATTTGAGAATGTTTTGATTTGTTTTTAAGTTTAACAGATTAATATATATATTATATTAGATTAAATAATATAAAGATTAATAATCTATTATATAATTTTAACCGTTCAAAATTAATTATATTATTAATTTATTATTTATCATTTGTTAATAATGCTTTATCTTCAATTCATTAGTTTAATGGACTAATTTACTTTTTATTTGAGTTTTTGTTTTCTATATCTCTCATCTGTTTGTATTCGAAATGACTTTAAACTAGAATTATACATAGATAACATAAGAAGGTACGTTTTAATAAATTAATTCTATTTTATGAGATGTAATGACATATATTAATTAGACGCTAGAATTTTTTCCTACAACAATTTTCATTCTCCTTGACCTTGGTCCCTCTCTCGGTCCAGGTTCCAATCTTGGTTTTCTCTCTTGGTCCAGGTTCTAGACATCACTTTTTATTATTTATTATATCCTTTGTATATATATATATATATATAAAGCAGCTATAACTATTTATTTTGACTTGCTGAAGCTTATATTCTTAGAAGGGTATTTTTGTTCTTTATGTTTTTATTCATCTATAAAATAAAAGGTCATAAAACCAAAATGTTTTATTAGATGACATTTTATTTTTAACAGTAAAGGTTTACGGTGTCTTAAACGAATGGGTTTTGTTCTTTAGGCATGTTTCATTATATATATTTCTATAATTTCTATAAATCCACATATTTTGCATATGTTTTAATATGAAGTTAATGTTTAACTTTATAAAGTATCTTTTAATGATATTTATAGTATTCTCATTTTAATGATTTTAAGTAATTAAAGTTTATTCTCTATATTATTTTATATATATATATTAATATAATATATATATATATATATATATATATTAATATATTTATATTATATAATATTATATAATATATACTATTATTATTATATTATATATATATATTATATTAATATATATATATATATATATATATATTATAATATATTATATATTATATATATAATATAATATATATATATATAAGCGGTGGTGTATTGAGTATTAATAATTTATTATATTAATTTATATATATATATATATATATAACGTAAAATTTGATACTACTATTCTCTATACTAGGGTGTGTTCTGTAGATCTTCACATAATTAAAATTCACAAATTAGTGGGAAGACCGAGCTTTATTTTAGTGATTTGCACACATTTTGTTAGATTGAGTAGTTATAGTTTTTAGATATCTAGATTATTGATGCAAAGAATGTTTTAAATTATAATAGTTCTTCTCTATAGAATAACAACTACATATTTTTGTGTGAGTTACTAGTACAGTACATTAATAAGTTCATTATGTGAGTAATGCAGTTAACTTGTAGATTACTTACAATAAGTTCATTAATTAATGGTCCATGGAATTACAATAAATAGTCATCAGCGTTTGGATATAAGTTCAAATTTGTTTATTCAGTACTTTTCTTATATCTATTATAATTAATTTTAGTTATCGTTTTATATTAGTTTATTTAAATTCTCTATCTTTAGTTTTATAATTAATCACATATATTTATTCATTATCCCTTTTATTTAACAAGATATTTTTAAAAATATTCTTAATACTCAGATCATATCTTTTCTTATGTTATTAAATATCTGTACTCTCATATCATTATTGCTGGACTCAAAAGCGAGAATTATGTTTTTAACACTGACTAAAGATATAAATTTGAAGTTATCCGATCAATTACTAACCCACGCTCTGGTCCTTTCTAACAAATATTTCATTGGTCATAATTTTCAATTAACGCCATATGTTCTTCCAGTATCTGGCCGCACTCAGATATTCTTCATTCATTAATACACTAACTCATATATATATATATCTTTACTCAATAGTAGTATATATATATATATTATATATTATAATATATTTTACCCATGTAAAGATTTCACACTTTCTCAAGGAATAAAAAATAACTTTCACAATCTCACTTAGCAGGTTCTATATTCAACCATATAGGTAATATCATAGTGTAATAGTCTCACCAACTTAACAGTTTGGAGGTAAAAATATCTATGGTAGATTATTAGAGATCACCACACAGCAGATAATAATACATCACGGGTAAAATTGAAAGATGTTGCATTCATTGATTGAGGTAAATATAAGAGTGAAAATCACAGGGTACAATACACAGGGAAAACTAAAATTTTATCTACATTTCATTTTAGGCATCTATATATTTTATTGCTATTAACCACTAAAGAAGTATAGTGAAGCACATGTTGACTTCGAAATTCTCTCTTAAAAAGGAAGATCTTAAGGAAGCTCAGTTGCCTCAAGGGATGTTAGAAAGGTGTTTGGTCTTTGAAGGAATGAAGGACAAGTATAAGAGCACAAAGTAAATTAATATTACTAATTTTGTGATTCTCATCTCTACTCTATGTTCTTTAGTAACTTAGATATAGTTTAAAAATTTAGTATGATTATAAAGTTCCAAATATGGATTAATAAATTAATGATATAAAATTTATTATTAATTATACCCTGCCACTTGCACACCTTCGAATTTGTATACTATGTTGGAGTATATTGTGAATATACATTTATTAAATATTTTTATTATCAAAAATAACCTCATAAATGACTAAAAAATACTGTTAGCGTAGTTAAATGACTTGACGGATCACATTTTACAGCAGTATTAAATTTATGTATATTTTAAATTATACAATTAATATTTATATATAATATATTTAGATGGTCAAAAATAAGTAGAAGTAGTAATGGTAGTATTATTGTTAATTATTAAGCATAAATATGGCTGGATCTTACACTTTGAGTGAGCTTCTCAGAATAGTTAAAATGTGATCAAGAGAACGAAAATCGACATTACTATCTTTGTACATCTTACTCATATAGCAAGAAAGAATTTTGCCTAATTACTAATATTATTTGGACTAACATAAGGTAATATTCATTATAAAGTCATGCTCAAATGATAGCAAGAAACACAGAGCATTCATACTACTATGCTATTAAAATCCGTACATACTTGCCTAGGAGCATGATAGACAATTCTGTTAGTATTCAAAATTATTTAATTTTTAGAAACTGTTGTAAACTAGATTTATATGCTTACTAATCAATATTTGCCTCCTTGATACTCAGGGAGCCTCAGTTGGTAGTACATGATCAGAGCATTGGGATCGCTCTGTGTCCTCTAGCAATTATTATTAACATATTATTAATATTATTGTTGTCAATTAGCTCTCAGAATGAAGATTACTTGCATTGTAAAAATATATTGATAGGAAGTATGATTAAGATAATGTCTTAATTTTAATTATTATTCAGTGAACTATTCTCCTTCGCTCTTTAATTAAGAGTTATCTAGTATTTGTTGTCTCACATATATATATATTTTAATATATATGCAAATATTATTATTTTATATTTTTTTATATTCATATTTGCAATTGCAATCCAAACCACACCCCCTATCTAAATGGTCGCCTCTTATTAACTTCAATTTATAGAAGATTATGTTAATTTAGGCCTTAATATTTATTTTACTAATAATAATACCGTTATTCTTATATATAATATGGATTTTTCATTATTAATTATATATCATTATCACATTATTATTATTTTATAATAATTTAGTCTTATAAATAATAATTTATTGAACATTATTGATTATTTATTATTATCTCAAATGGATATATCTATGTCAGGATTTATTGATAGACTACTAGGTGTTCTATATATATCTCAATACTATCGTTTCTTTATCTCTTCAGTTTTCCTTTTCAACAAAGTGTGTTCAGATTCTGAGATCTGAAGAATCTTTTTGGAAATTACTCAAAGGCAGGTGGCTACGTGGTCATTGACTTTGTTCATATATTAACGTTTAGACACAAGATAATTTTATAATGGATGACTAAATGTCCAACTGAGAAAATGTTATCTTTGGTTTGTTAGCAGTAATCTATATACTTTTGTTCATTCGATCAATTGAAACAGTACAGATTTAAGTTGAGATTTTGTCATCTATTTAAGCGTAAGTAAAATTTTAAAAGTAACTTCTTTTGTACATTTTTGTAACACAGAGTATTTATTTTATCCATTGACCAAGTATTATCCAGAAGTTAGTAAAATAAAAAAATCACTTTATTAATTTCCATTCTAAAGGACAATTCAAGTAATTTTGTGCATTATAGGTCACAAATATTTTGAAAAAAATAACTTTACATCGTTTTTTGTCAAGACGGTAATAAGCTTTCTAATAATCTCTCATTAGAACGAAAATCTAAACAGTGATATAATTATGAATAAATTCATTATTAACAAAGAAACTTCACTTTTGAGAATTTTGTTCTTTCGTGAGCAGTATGTAATATGTCAATGTGGATTAAACTGAAACTTCTTGTAACTACTCTCTTATAATTTTTTTCGTGGAGTGATGCCTTCGTCTAACACACTTTTTAAACAACTTTGTAAGTAAATACTAATGTTGATTAACTTTTCATTGTAAATTTTTTACAAAACTATCAAATCTCGAAACATGCATTATTAACTTAACTATACGTTGATTCTTTATGTTTTATTTCTTGGGAAAAATAATTTATTAAACATCTAGATTAATTAATTAATTTAACAAGTACTTCAATGTATAGTAAGAGTAGTTGTGTTTTCGTATACACAACCAATTAACTGTCTATAAAGAGATACAATTTTTAACTATGGTAGATGAGAAATTTATAGGTGTCTTCAATTCATTCCTACCCATGCACTAAATATCGATAAGTAGTGTTAACTTGAGTAATAGTTGAGAAAATACTGGAAGGGTTGATTAATGTGTTATTAAGCAATGAGATGATGCATACTGCGCAATGCTTCTTCAGGTATTAGGCATACTAAAAAAAAGCTATGTGCCAAGATCAGTCTCAGAGAAGAGACTTCTCGCGAATGGTTGCTTAATAAATAATAAAGGATATTGGCTAGCTGAGTTAAAGAGGCTGCAGAAATGTTAAGAGAAATTTTCCATAAGAGTACTCAATGATAACCTCAACATTGTCAGACTATTTATGAGTAGCACTACAATAAGCTTTACTCTTTATACTTCAATTCAAACTTTTCTTTTTATTCGAGATTGTATGTTCAATTATTTAGATAGAGTTTAGGCAGATTTTGATTATTGATTTTTATTCTGGTCTTTCATTCGACAGTATAGATTTATGGAAATACAGGTATATATTCTTTTTAATTTTAGAGATTATAGTAGGGCAATCGATAATTTTTGTACCTAATTATTGAGTAGTACCTTTGTTTTTGTAATATCTTTATATTATATAATATTGTCGAAAATAAAGTATAAGGGAAAAAATGAAAGCAAAAGCAGGGACCTGGTAACATATTTGGCAGATATTTAGAAATCTAATTGATTGTTTCATACTTTGGCTTTTTAAATAATGTTTGAAAGTTGTTTAAAAAATTCTCTCAATGCAAATTAAATTTCACTTATAAAAATAGACGTCAAAATTTTGTAAAACTCGAGATGTTCCTGGATGGTTCCTTGTCATCTATATATTTGTGTTGTAGATAAGACTGCATCACGAAATATTTTATGTCTAGTCTCTGAGCTGGAGTGCAATGGGTGGGTGGATACTCTGGAGGGTCGTTCGCACGAATTTATCTATAACTTTTTCACTTTTATTGTGTTCAACTATAGTTATAATATAGATCCCGTATCATGATTTTTTTTATATCATTTTAATTCTTAGTTGCTCAAGGCGTAATTTTTCATGAAGACTATCATGCGTCGAGGAAATTTAATACAGTGTGAATTTATGTAAAATTTATTCAAACTTGAGTACTCGAATTAATTATCACGTCTCCTTTAGTGTGAGTTATTAAGATGGTCGATGACCTCTGGGCATTAGCTTCTAGTGCGAAATTGTTCTTGATAGTAAATCAAATAATTCTCTCTTTTAAAATTTTTTCGTTATACATAAATGTCTCGCTGGCTACTGTAAGAAGTATCAAAAGCTAAATTTTGAAGTAAATTTTCTATTGCCTGTGTTTTAAGGTCTTATTTGATTGCTAATTATCAATGTTAATACTACCGGCTATATTATTCTGTAGTACTGTGGTAAAGTGTGTTGTTTATTTGTGAGTGCTGTGTGAAAATATTAAGTGAGTATGTGCGATTATAGTATTAATGAATTTTTATAATAATACTTAGTTATTATAATCTGAATCATATCATATAATACTTTTTATTTTTTTTTAAATATTATCTAAATTATAGATATTTTTATTCTACTACGTGGTGATAAACTATTTTCCTATGAAATTAAGTTGTGGTCTCAAAAAAGTGTAATATAATATTATGATAATTAATTATACTACTAATATGATTGAATAAATCTAAATATTAAATATTAAAATTGGTAAGTAATATTCAGTATTCCAACTATTAAATTTAGTAAAAAATTCAAATTATTTTTTCATACTGAGCTAATCACTATCAAACTATGTCTGACCCTAAACTGTCACATTCGTTTGTCAGTTATGTCCCCACGTCAGCGAGTATGGATGCTGCAGTAGGTATAATATATATATTTAAGGGTTATTGGATAATACTTCTTGTTTTATAAGAGTTATCGAGTGAGCGGTGCGATTGAACAGTGTGACCCTCACCCTGGTGCGGTGCGGTGTGCAAAATTCCGGTGCTTGGCTGTCAAATATAAATGTTATATTTCTCTCCATACTAGAAGTTACATTTTTGCTTTAGATAGGGACAGGAACACAAGACACACCACACACACAATATATTAATATAATATTATATAATATATATACTATATATATATATATATAATATATATATATATAATATATATATATTATATTAATTATATATACTATATATATATAAATATATAATTATATATAATATATTATAATATATATATTATATATATATTCTAATATATATATATATATTTATACTATATATATAAATCTTGGACGGTGTATGTGACCTGCGTTCATATTTCGAGCTATACTATATATATACCTCAGATCGAAGGTCCATACTACTCATTTGTACCTTTTTCACGTTTGAAGAATGTTGGTCCAGCCAAAACTATCCGGTGGTAGATATTTTATTGAGTACTGAAAAGTAGTCACCAACGTCATTCTCTTATCTCAATTATCTGTCTATTGGTGAGGTCTCAGATTTCATCGGGATGTCTATCTCACAACATGTCTGTTAATTTTACAGAGAGTATCTATACTCACGTTATAACACTATTTTATCCCGCTTTTTGTGAACTTGGGTGTACGTGTACCCCACTTCTATTTATTGCAGGAGATATACAGAATTAATAGCGAGTTACTACAGAGCATCTATCGTCTTCCAAATGACTAGATTAATATAGTCGACCCTCTGAGAAGGTCAATTTCACTTATTATATTGTACACTAATAATCACACCTGCTATTTATCTGGTTATCAACTTAAATATGACTTAGCCATACTATTCAACGTCCATAATCGATTTTTCTACAACTATGGTCCTACGCTAATTATGCGAGACTTGTCATAAGCAGAAACCCTTAACGCTACCAACCTATTAAATCGATAACTTACTGTCATAACTATAAATATCAATCAGGTAAATAAAAAGCAAACTATCGATGAAACTTGAAACTAAAAAAGTACTAAAATTAAATAAACACACACACTTAATTATACTATAAATCCAACTATGCCCAAAACACTTAAATTACCTATGAATTTCCTAAACTATATACTAACCTCAAGGAGAGGTTCGCTGAGATACATATATTTACACGCAATAGAACATTGGCTCGTTTCTATCATATTTTTTAAAGTCAGAAAATATCTTATATGTTCACCCGAATAACTCTCTCCACAAATTATAATATATATAGAGACACAATACTAGCCTATCGTATAAAAGGAGTCATATAGCCAGTGAACCTACTTTTTTTACCTCTTTTTATATTTAAAATGAATAAAATGACACACACAAAAAAAACACATTATATGATTTTTTACTTTTCACCTCAACTCCCTCTCACTCTACTTAAAGTCACAAAGCAATCGTCTTTACGTGCGACTAACACGAGAGACAGAGGACATTCAGACTATTATCTAAGTGCGCGTGACCCTGAGAAAATATCACGGGAGAGAGTGTGTGTGACAGTCTCTCTCGTGAGAACACGGGATCCTGTCGAGCGCCCATGCCTGTGTGCACTTATACCACATGGCACTCCCGAGATAATTCGTTTCTGCACCTCGTGAGACGAGGACGCTCGACAAGTAAGCTATGAGTGCTGAAAAATCGAATTTCACTCCTGATGATAGAATCCTTGTAGTTTCTAGTAAGAAAGTAGTTTCATAGGCCTCTTACCCGTGCACCTTTTTGCAGGGAACACTTGATTTAGTATAGTTGCAAAAATACTAATATCAAAATTCATATATCATATTCATAATTATATTAAGTCGATATACTTATACCCGCTCTCCTCAACTCATATATATCGACTTCCGACTTACCTCATAAGTACTCCGACTCCTCTGATTTATCCTCTGTAGGCTCCTTATCAAAATTGTTCAGCTCCATACATATATTAAAAAATTCTATAAAATTCAAATAAATATTTCTAGAAAAAAATTTTATTTCATTCATGTCACCCTATGCTATCCGCCCTTGAGTTGCTATCCGATATTACTATATACTACGGCCTCCGACGTCTATCTCACATGATATACTCATGCTCACGACTTATTCGTTATGCTATCATTATATCAAGAATAAGTTCAGTACTCCGATACTTATGTAATATAGTAAGTATTTATTACCTATATTATGAAAAACAATTTTATCTTATTCAACTCAAAAATTATAATTATTGTGATTCCGGCTTTCTCACAGGCTCTGGCTCCTTGGCTCTTATATCTATATACTGTAATACATTATATATGTAATTGGAATAAAGAGTACTCTGATCTTTAGGTGTTATTATGCTGTAAAAAATGAGAATAAAATAATTTTTATAATTATTTTATAAAATTGAAATAAAACCTGGAAAGATCCTAGAAAGTTTATATATTTATCAAATTTCGAACCTAGAAATGAATTTTTTTAGTTTGATACTTATATACTATTAATTTATATATATAAATAATAAATCTCGTTTCATGATTTAAATGTATCAACATATATCAGTATTACATTTCACTTCCCCAAAACAAATAAATAATTAAAGTTCATATACCTTGTTTATTTTAAATTTTCAGCGAAATTTTTCGACCTTTCACATTAGGCATTAATAACAAGTTAGAATAAAGTTTATTATTTTTACCTTATATATATCACTATATATATATGTAAAGGGTTAGGCAAGTACTATATAGGTCCCTTTAATATACCAACATATCAAAGAAGCTAAGGAGTTCTTAAAGAAATAATAGCATGAGAAAGCCGTTAACTCTATAGAGTATCTATCTTGTCAGCCCGCCTTTGTCTATCTCAGTATTGATTAGGAGAGGTTATTACTGAGCTCAGATATGACATTTTGTAGTACTGACCACAATACGTGTTAGAAAATTATATATAACTTATTTATTTCCGTTTATCCTTTATCGCACGACATCGTTTACTTTACAGCTATAACGTGATTAACAACCCAGGTACTTCATCACGAAACCTTAGTTTTTCATATAATTATTTGTGGAGGATTCACGAAAGCTGCTATACCGTATATTAGTATCACGATATATTATCTATAATATAGTATATACTGTCTTATTAAACTCACTACTACTAGCTAGTACTGAGAGATTTGAGTATAGCAAATTGGGTACTCACAAACTATTATTGGTACTTTATGTGTGCTATTAAAGGAATTTAACTCGATTATATTAAGATTTGTGTAGCTTGATGTAATCGATTTTTTTTTCCTTCGCAGATATATTCTAAGGCAATCATAGCACGAGCGATATGTTGTACAAAAAATACGCTCATATGAAACAGGATTATTCTTTTTGTTATTATTTTTAAAAACATATATTGAGGATTAAACAAATAATATAAACCTCGTCAGCATCCGTAATATAGAGAGGGAATCGTCTCTTGGTTCTTTCTATAGTGCGTGATTCGACTCTAGCGTTGGGGACGTCGATAACCACATCTGTCCACCGTCCGGCTCGAGCACTTATATGTATATTTATATATATAAAATATTTAGAGAACTAATTATCTATCAAATAAATGAACATGATTTAACACTGAGTGAGAACAATAGATTATATTTATATTAGCATAAACCAACATGTGGCAACTTTTTCTCTTCTTCTATTGGAGTTTAAGTTAACACTTATTCAATACTAAGTGCATGGAGTAAAAATTACTCACTCTCAAAGTTAAGACTCAGAGAATATTCTGCGAAATTTGATTATATATTCTATGTAAATTAGAGTAAAAACATACTATATTATATATAAGGGAAGTGCCTATTATAGTAATACAATTAGTAACATTAAATATATGGCTTAGATCTAACTGTGCAAATATGACCAATAACATTTATCTCTATGAAATTAGTTGTCATAATATTAAGTAAATTCTCATCAAATAAAAATTAATAGGTGTATAGGCAGATATTTCTCAATACACATATATATATATATATCCTAGATTAATACGTGCGCGTAATATAATACTATAGTGAAATCTAAGTATAAGTAATATATATACGCTAGGTTAATTTAAGGTTAAAATATCTAGGGTCTCTATACGTTTTCCTACTGAGTATTCTACTTGTTGGTAGATACCTAAGCTGAGTGAGCAATAGGTTTTGCCTCACATACCTATATATAATATTAGTTGTGATGTGTGTGCTCGCTTTCGATGTACCAGTGAAGAGTGTTTGTCCATTTAGAGACATGATTAACCAAATTATGTGAAATTATTTATAATGTTGAGGATCGCGCACAAAAATAGGTCTCTAGTTGTGAGTTACAGTAATGGTGACTGACATGCGTTTCCTAAATGCAAAGGACATCTTCTTATTCTCTATGCTATTGTATATAACACTGTCACTATCTTGTATCATAATGACAAGTCTAACTATATACAAGGTTATTCATACCCTCAAGTCAAACCCCAAACCTTACTTAGAGATAAGGTAGATTTATTATTTTATATCAGATAAGTTAGATGGTACATATTTATATATTATCTTATTTAACTAACATTAAAAGTTTATACAGTGTACTTATTTTTATATTTATGATTTTTATATTTATTACATATATATATAAAAAAAAACACTTAAGATATATATATATATTAAATATTATATATATATATATATATTATATTAATAATATATATATATATACTATATAATACTATATATATATTATCATACTATATATATATATATATATTATATAATATATAATATATATAATATATATATATTAAATATATATATATATATTATATATATATATAATATATATATACTCTCTAATATATACTATATAATTAATATATTAATAATATATATATATTATTATATAATATATAATTACTTATTATAAATATATATATATATATATATTATAATATATAATATATATAATATATAATATATATATATATATATACTATTATATATATTCTAAATATATATATATATAAATTAATAATATTATATATGATATTATACTTATAATATTATGTTATATATATATATATATATATATATAATATAATAATATTACTATATAATATAATATATATATATATTATATATATTAATATATATATATAATATATATATTAATATATATATTATATTATATATATATATAATATAATATATAATATATAATATTATATATATATATTAATATAATATTATATATATATACTATTATATATCTATAAATCATTATTAATTATATAATATATATAAATATCATATCTACTATATATATAAATATATAATAATATATTAGTATATTTAATAATAATAATAATATATTATTTTATTAAAAATATATAATTAAATATTATATATATATATAAATAATTATCACATAAACAATGTACACTAGTATATATATATACTAGTAAATATTATACTATTGTTATAATAATTATTGTAAATACAAAGATATATGAATAAATTAACGTGTCAACAAATACTATTTTACACCCACACATACACAACTCTCCTTCTATCTCTCATTCTATCATCTCTCTCTCTCTATATATATATAACTTAATATATATATAGTATATAATATATATATATATAATGGAACAATATTATTATATAGTATATATATAATATAAATATATAACTTAATATATAATAATATACTATTATATTATAATATATATATACTATTATATATATATCATATATATATATTATATAATATATTAATATATATTATATACTATATATATAATATATATTTATAGATGAGATAAAATGATAATAGAATGTAAAATAACAAAAAATTTGTGCATATTTTAGAATTTACTATATTTTTGCATTTTGAAATACAAATAGTATCATATTTCTTAGATCTATAGGCGACAATAGCTCCAGTACCTTTGTAATAAAATGGTTAATATATATTATTTTATTCATATATTATTATTATTTTAATATTAATGAGCTATAATTTATTTACTCATATTATACCCTTGAATAATTATATTTTGAGTTTCATAGATTTTGTACTTGTAATATATAATTAACTGAGTTTTAAATTGGTCTGCATGGCATAATTACACTTTGGTAACTTATATATATAGTGAGTCATGAATATTTGAATTTATTTATTTTTTATAAGATTTAATATCAATATAAAATAAGTTTGTTTTTTTATGAGTGATTTCAATGTATGCTGGTTCATTCCTTCTTCATCTGAGATAAATTATTTTCTCTTCCCTCACATCATTAAAAACAAATTAAAAATATAAAAAAATATATAATAACCCAATCTATTTATGTACAGTACAGTTATGGGGAAAAAACTATTTTCAAGACTAAAGAATAGTGAATTAACTTTTAACTAAATGGTTAATATAACAATGATAACTCACTAGTAAAATAATAATTTTGATCTAAATTTTTTTTTTCTATATAAATATCTGAGTTATTTTTTTGTGAGTAGCTCAGCGCTACTTTTATACAACATGCATACCTTTGTATAACATACGTACATATATTATATATAATATTAATATATATTTATATATATATATATAAAATTTATATATATATATATATTAATATATATAATATAATTAATATATATATACTATATATTAAATATATATCTATATTTATAATAATTAATATATTTATATTATATATATTATATATATATATTAACAAAAAGAAATAGCTTCCAAGTGCATTTTGAATATAGTGACTAGGTATATAATCATATTTATTTAACATAAGTGTATGTATATATAGAGTCATTCTATATTATATATTATTATAATTATTAATATATATATATTATATAAGTATATATAACGTTAATATATTATAATACTATGTTATTATATATATTATATATTATATATATATATATTCTAATAATATATTATATATACTAATATATAATATATATATAATATAATATATTATATATATGCAGTGATTCTTTGCTATAGGTAATTTAAATCATATTGTCACTTAACATATGTGATTAAAGTTATCATCTCAACGTTATTGAAGTTCCTTACACGTAGACTGTATTATCATATTAAATATAAGTATTTTACGCATTATATATTACATTATATTATATATATTATATATATATATTATATATTATATTATATATATCATATTAAATATATATTTATATATATTATATATAATATATATTATATATTATATATAAATATATTAATATTATATATATATATATAATAATAATATATAATATTAATAAATATAATAATATATATTATATAATATATATATATATATATAATATATATAGGTGTTGAATTGGAGGAGGTTTTTATACAACCTGTTATGTTTCTAGGGGGCTGCAATTTAGTTTTGTAGTTTTTCTATGTTAGAGAGAAGTTGCAGGGTGCTATACTGGAGATGTCAGAGTAAATAAGATTAGTTCTTACTACAATATTAAGGTGGGTGAGTAGTATGATTATCATTGTAAATATCATTTCTTGTGAGAGGGTGTGTCAGGGATGATTATATTAGTATTTCACTGTTTGAATTGAATTTAGTTATATGACGTAATTTGTTTTGAAAAGGTGAAGCGAGTGTCAAATGTGAGACCAAGACCAAGGATTTTTGGTTTAGTGAGTTTTGTTAAAGTATTAGGAGATTATTAGAGTATTTATTAGTTTTATTTGAAGATGGATGAGATGAGGATTGTGTCTGCTGAGATTAAGGTTAACTTGAGGATCTTTTCTGGGGAGCTGGTCACATTATTCACTGTTGATAGGTAAGGCAAGTTTTTTCAATTGTTGATATGTGTTTTATGTGAAAGATCTGGTTGACCTGTGGGTGTAGAATAGGGTGATTTGTAGTAGATATAGCTATATCATCAGCATTAATGTTAATATATATTAGTTAGTCTGGTGTTGAGGGCAGGTATAAGGTTTTTAGGCTGTGAATATATTGCCTAAAAGAGGATGAGAGGCATATGAATGACTCCTTGAAGTAGTGTCTACTATTACTTATAATTTTTCTCTACTATCTGTAGAAAATAAAAAAAACTCTTTTGGTTAGATATTATGAGCTGTTAACATTCCTACAGTAAGGAAGTATTGGACTATTCTACAATATTTTTTATTTTGTAGATTATTAGGTATATATAAGTGTTTTATAGAAATTTATTTGAATGAGGACTAATGTCTAGGGACTGTGTCGAAAGCTATAAGTTCAGTGTTGATTATCTATTAGTTGAAGGTGTTTTGTTAAATAGCTCATTATATTAGATGATTTGGTAGTAGATGCGTGTTATCTAAGGATGTACGTGGTTGAAGTGTTTTTATTCCTGAATACTGTTGATGATGTTATTGGTAATATGGATATATTGGTTGTATTTTGTAGATTGAGTATGAAGTTATATTCTAGAAGTGCAAATAGTTTAGAGAAGTGAGAAAGTGGGTGGTATAGGGGGTTAGAAGTATTTTAGGGGACTTATTGTTAGGGTTTTTTAAGTTTTGGGATTAGAATGGATTGCTTGCCTTCCAATTGAGAGGATATAAGTTAACAGAGGTCCATGATTTTTTGTATAATATGTTAGTTACGTATGTGAGGACTGAGGGGTTCTAGATATTACTTAGTTTGACTATTTAATATTGAGAGATATGTCAGGGCTGTATTGTATATTAGTAGAAATGATTTTTGAGCGTTTTTAATTTACTTTAGTTAGTGATGTCTTGATATGGAAAGGTCGAGTAGGTTGCTGAGGCTAATGTTTATCTATCTCAAGCCTATCTGATGGTGGTTTATTTTGTTTGTGGTTGGTGATTAAGTTTTATTGATTGTTGTGAAGATGTTTAGCGATACTATTTTAGGGTCAAGGATCTTGCAATTTTATTTTTTTGTGTTTATAGTAGAGTCACCGTTATGGTGAGTCTTAAAATTTTCATATAAATGATTTTGTAGGGGGCGTGGGGTGTTATCTTAATATAACTTTCATTTGCCTATTATTCTTTTAGTCATATGGTTTCTTTAATTTTGTGATTTTTAGGTATTACTTTGATATTTATACATGTTTGTGGACCTGTGAATTTGATTATTCAGGTTTTAATTTATGTGGAGAGTTCTGCAGTATGTATTTTGGTGTTTTTTTTTGTTTTTTTTTTGTTTTTTTTTTATACAGTTGTCACACCATCATGGCAGAGCGCTATCCAGAGGGGTGTTTATCGCCTCAGAAGTTAAACTAATATAAATTACGCAGATGAGCTACAGACGCGCGGCCTTAAAGTGGGGGGGGGGAGATTAAATTCAGCAGAAACAGATAGATGGAAGAGAATTCTCACAGAACATATAATAGTTGACGAGGAAAGAAGGAGCACTACGCTACGATAACTATATAGACTGAGATAGTTATCATACTACATAACGGCAAATTCACATAATGATGCAGACACACGCACTACCTATTATCTAGCGATAGGGTGCGATATGTAAATGGTGAGGATATATATAGTAGTAGCGGTGATTATAACCTACATCGAGTCATATGCCGTGACTTGTACTCGAGTATACTCATATGAAAAAGTAAGTATAAAGCAACCATAACATCTGACGCATGTCAATAAGTAATTATAGGTTAATAGGAAATGGTAAATAAGTAACTAAGAACAGTATTTTATAAAAGAGCCTATTTTGGCTTTCGCCTCGACCCTATCCTGGAAAGTACCGGGTGAAACCAGAGCCTCTCCTCATACTAAGATTATAGAGTTAGTCAGTACTTTACTCACCATTACAGGGCGGATGAGGCCTTGTAATATAGCATTGAGTGATATATACTGGAGCAACTGTAGAAGAAAGAAAAAAAGTCTCTAGTGACAGTCTAAACGTAAACTCCAAGTTTCTTATGAGAGCCTACCCTATGCAAACCGTTTGTATAATGTGTAGGTTTCAAAGACATTTTTATTTTGTTATTAATTGTTAATTTATAAATACCAGAGAGGTATTTTAAACAGGACGATGCACCAGCAACGTCAAGAGATAGATAGGAAAGTTGGAATAGTTAGTCTCATTAGAAGGGAGATTCTGTAGAAGATTTGAGTTATTTTAAAGAATTTGGAATTTCTCAACAAGGTATTCCGACGACCCGCTAAATATACCGAATATATTCATATCCAAGATCTCAGCGATAGAATAGTAATGGTAAAGTATTTTGAATACGAATGGAATACTCTTTCTATGAAAGTATACTATAAGA
Source organism: Trachelipus rathkii (assembly GCA_015478945.1). Classification (NCBI taxonomy): domain Eukaryota; kingdom Metazoa; phylum Arthropoda; class Malacostraca; order Isopoda; family Trachelipodidae; genus Trachelipus; species Trachelipus rathkii. The sequence continues at coordinate 69,929 of JABUQX010014631.1, forward strand.
AGGAGCAGAAATT
>JABUQX010014632.1:0-12500 GCA_015478945.1 Trachelipus rathkii
TTATATACTATTTCTTAGAAAACATTGTTCGTCGAAATAATCTAAGTAGGCTACAAACAGATTGTATATATATATATTTAGCTGTAGAGTGTATGTATGCATAACGTAAGTAGTATATTACGCGTCGTTGCATTAATACTTATGAGATATATATTTCATAAATATAATATAACGTTACTCATGCTTTTAGGATCATTCTCTTATATATATGAGACATACTTCTATTATCGCATAAATTAATATATATATACTTATATTTATAATGATTCCTTATTATTATATAATAAGAAATACAATATGAGAGTTCAGAAAACATTGTATACGTCAAATAATCTTATATATAATAATCACTATCGAAATTTTTAGAAATAAATATCACGTTATTTCTAACCACAAAAATACAAATATAAAAAATTATAAGGTAGGCTTAACTATTACAACTAATATCTCTTAAAAGTTAAAATAATGTGAAAAATAATTATTATGTTTTAAAATATATAAAAAAAAAATAAACCTTTTGTCCTTTGATTTTTAAAAAAAATTCCTTATCCAATTTATCAGTTTATTACTTTATCAAAGTTTATAAATGATTTTTTGAAGAGGAAGAAAAAGAAGAATGAATGTACTTTTCTATGCCAGAGAAGATCACTATGACAATAAGTAATCATTAATGAAAATCAATCTTGTATGACTTCAACTCTGTACGTTTATTAGTAAGAATCTCGAACGCAATAGTCAGAGAAATCACCTTTAGAGTTCACGGGAACCACTAAAACAAAGTAGGGTATACGTTTAGCCATTGGATATGGCTACAATCATTCCAGTGTAGGGTTCATACCCTTGGCCAGGTGTGAAAATCATCCAAGCTCCAATTAGTGTAACAACAAGAATAGGCAAATCCTCCTATTAGTGCACAGCCGTTTATTCTCGCTCTCTCCACACTCACATTTCTCCCTTGCATGCACCGTTTTACGACTCATCACTTTATTCTTCCGAGTCTCTACCACCGGTCGGATTCCAACACACTCGCCACTATACACATCCGTTAGAAGTACCCGACACACAAGAACTCCACTTATCATTCAGCCTTCACATGACCAACGACCATCTCGACAACATACTTTCATTATTTCTCTCGTTTATCCCTTTCATCACAGTAACAACTCCTGAATACGTTTCATTCCTCATTTTATCAATTCTTCTCACACCTACCCCTTTCTTCACATCTGAACACATTAAGCTTTAGATCTATACTTCTTATCAGAGGTGGGCATTCTGCAATTTAAGTCCGCAATTTAAAAATACCTCCATGCAAGACTCTGAGCACATCTGCAAGACTTGTCTCTTTACATTCACCATGAATTTAATTTGCACAGGGCACATTCCTTAGCATTCACAACTTCTACCACACTCTGCATCGTCGTCTTTCTCCAACATAACCTAAAATTTAACTCACTTTTCGCGCTGCTCAGCCATCTAAATAACTTCACACTGAGGACGGTCCTCGTTACTCACAACCATACTTACTCTTATCTTCGTTTACTTTCAAAGCCTCCTTTTACACTACCTGCCAAATCCTCTACCAACTGCTCTCAGCAACCACCTTCTCTATTTTCAGATTCTGCGCACATCAAAACCAAATCATCGCGCAATAATGTAGGATAGGGCAGCCCTCCAGCTCATCTCCATTTCTCTCATCATTCGAACACCATTGCCGTCCACGTGCGTGATTCGCCATCCTTCATAAATTCTTTCATAACCACCCATCGAATAAATTACAAATTTGGATAATCTCCCAAGGGAGACAGTAAACATCCTCTAGCGCTCCCGCGCTATTATACCAAAACAATACACTTTGTACAAGGACCAGTTATTCTTACACACCGCCTGTCACTATCGTCATATATATACTGAGTCCATCAGAAGCACACAACCAACCCCATAGATCATATCAGCAGCTTGCTCTCAGTTAATTAACTATCACTACTCGCCTATCACATCAGCGGAGTTTAAGTACACACATATACTATGCATAGAATATATATTTACTATATAATATTGGCATATTAATATATAACAAATATATATCTTATAATTACTACTATATACTTATAAATATCTTAATATATATATATATCTCATATCTATACTTATACAATTAGGGATGGCAAAACAACATATCATAATATCGAATTTTGGCTCGATAGATCGATATTTTTTTGGTCGATATTTTCTTAGGCGAAATATATCGATATTAAATGTCCTTAATGTACGAAAACCGATATTGCTTCGTAATCAAAAATTTTGTTAAAGAAGAGCCCGGAAAAGTATAACATCATTATCTGCACTCGCCCGACCCCTTGAAGTGATGAAACTCTCTTTCCCCCATATCTCGTTCTTCATTATATATAAGTAATACTATGTGAAAGATACTAATATAACGACCTCTAGTTAACAATTAGATACTATACGACGTACAATATAATATATAATAAGTATAATAAATTATATATATATATATATATATAATATATATTAATTGCGCCAGCCCTCTAGAAGACCAACAATCCATATCTCAAAAACTACAATAGCTACAGGGATAAAGGAAACATTGTTGGAATCCTGGTAAAATTGTAGTGCGGAAAAGATGTAAAAAAAAAAAGAAACGAAAAAATCATATTCAAAACTACAATAAAACTACAATAGCTACAAGGGAAAGGAATACATTTTTGAATCCTTTTAAAATTTTAAATTAGGAAAATTAAAACAAAACAAAAAACATAAAAAATTAAAACATAAAAAATTGCTATTCTCTTTTTTTTTTTTGGGAGCCGAGCCGGCGGGGACAATATATAGTAATACTATAATACATATTATTATATATAATATATATTATATATATAATATATAACCTATATATATATATAATTTATCATATATACCTCGATTTATATTGTAAAGGTATTACACGGCACTGTAGGGGGCTCGAGCCGACGGGGAACACAGGGGGTGACGTTTTCCAAACGCCCGTAGGGAGGGCTTAGGAAACCCCCGCGACAAATCCCAAATACCAAGAGCGGGGTCCCTCCGCCGTCCCCGAGGGGGGAATTTAGAGTCCTACCCCGTAGTTCCCCGAAGTGCCGAGAGCCCACCCACTCCTGCCATCATGTGTGGTATACCCCTTGAGTATATTCTTCTTAGTTAAAAAAGCAAAATTTACCTAGATCTAAGTCTACTTATTTTATACGAGTAGTTAACAAAAGTCTTAAAGGCCTTTCTAATCAATAATGCTATAATATAATCAATAATTTTTTTGTTTTGTTTTTTTTTTGTAAACATTTCACTAACTAAAATTTTCCAGGATTCCAAAAATGTTTCTCATTGTAAATGATGTAGTTTTTTGAGATATGAATCTGTTTTTGTTTATTTCTTTATTTTATTTTTTTTTTTTTAACATGTTACGCAGACTAAGAAATTTACCTCATCACTTTACACTATGCCATTCACGGTAGCTGTGGTAGTGTTGAATAGTGGATTGTGGTCTTTAAGAGGCTGACATATATATAGATATATAATACTATAAATAATATTTAACTTAAATGTATATTTAAATAGTTAGCTTAGTATATATACGTTTAGAGTATATATATATAGTATATATAGATTATAGATAGTAAGATCTAGCATGAATACATATCAAAACAAATTTATGATCCGTAAATATCATCGAAATATCGATGAGTATCGAATACGATATTTTCTCGGCGTATAATGTCGAAGGCGATATGATATTTTTAAAATATCGATATATCGATATTTTTTAGATATCGGTATCCCATATTATATGACCTATAATAATCTATATAATATACCTATATATTAGAAGTATATTACTTATATATATATATATATACTACTAAGACAATCGGCTCTATATTATTCACTTTCATATATAATATAAGAGTCATTATAATATATCTACTATAATATATATATATATATAATATTATATATAATATATAATATATATAATTATATATAACTATTTAATATATAATAATATATATATATATAATATAAAAATATAATAGTACCTCTATATAAAATCTATAGCTTACATGATATATAATATATAGTATATAATATATATATATATGATATATATTATATATATAATATAAAATATATATATATATTATATATATATTATCGAGACTATAGTATAGTATATAATATATTATATAATATTAATATATATATTTATAAAAGCAAAAAAAAAATAGTCAAAATATTACATTACTTAAAAATTTAATGGTTTTAATTAAAAACTTACAGCAACTACAGCTGGATGATGAATATGGATAATACACCGCAAATCTGGTCTCTGAGCGTGAATTGCAGAGTGAAGTAGAAAACCAGCAACATTAACCCCGAAATTTGTTGAACCTGGATCAACTACGTTACCTTGCATATCTACTTTAACGAGAGACGATGCAGTCACCTCGTGATACAATAATCCGAATGGGTTTAAAAGGAAGTGTTCGGTGTCTTGACTTACTCGTGCCTAGAAAATGAGAACATAATAAAGCAAATTAATCTGCACAATATATAAATTCAAAGGCAAAAGCCATAACCAATAAATAATAATAATAATAATATTATCGCACGATCTAGTATCCGATACACCAAGGAGTTTAATTAAAGACATTTTAATGTTAAATGTTTTTTTTCATGTCCGTAATAAAATTCACTAACTTGAAAATCTTTGTCTATAGATTCACATTTTGTTCCACTTACTAATTATTATACTTTGGCAAACATGATCTATTATAGCCATAGATAGCTTATTTCAAGAACTAATTCGCAAAACTTAAATGTCATTTCTTAGTTTCAGGTTTGTTCACGTCATGAATCTTAATCAAATGTTTCATTCCCAGGATTATTTTTTATGATCTCTTTAACATTCTTTCTCTAGAGATGGTTTTTGTTTTCTTTTTTTACTAAATTAGGGCAGGATCCAATATTTGGGTCAGGTTGAGCCCAATTTTCACCAACCCTAAAAATGGACATAAAATTCGTAATTCTTAGCCGATTTTGATCATATAAAAACCAAACTGTAGCTTTTTTTGACCTCTAAAACGCCGTTTTCGAGATTTTTTCGGTGTCTATTGTCACTCTTTCAGAATTTTCAATTTTTCAAACCCATGTTTCGCATTTGTAGATTCGAACTCCGCAGAATTTTTTTCCCGAAATGACTTTCAAAATTGGAAATATAGCATAGATTGGTCCGATTACATACAAAAGTCCACGAAGAGATCCTTTTTTTGGATTTTTTGCAGTTTGGCCGGCATGTCAATTTCAAACCCCATTTGTTGTGGATTGTGGAAAAAAATTGCGATAATTTTTTTTTTGTTCATTGCGAAGTGGAAAAATTTCAGGCATATGTATAGTCGCGGGAGATGAACAATTTTTACTCAGATAATTTCTTTGTATATGCATTAGTTTTGGATTTATTCTTGGAACAAATTTTCAAAAGAAATGTTTTGGAAATTTTTAAAAAAATTTCTTTAGAGTATACAAAAATTCTACGTTAAAAAAGATCTTTGTTTCCTCAAGTCCCTGAAAAAATTTGAAATGACGGACAAGTAGGAAAAAAAATCTCAATATTTCGTTTTCAAAGTTTGAATTTTTGGAAAGTGAAATATTGAGTTTTTTCTACCTATCCGATCATCATCAAACTTTCTGGGCTTGTATAGTCGGCCGAGATACATCTTTTTACTTAAATAATTTTTTTGTATACTCAAAAAATTTTTTTTTAAATTTCCAAAAAACATTTTTTTGACAATTTGTCCCTAGAATAAATCCAAAACTAATGCATATATATAAAGAAATTATCTAATAAAGATGTGCATATCCCGATCTTAACAAACAATCTCATCCATTCGGCACCGAGACAGAAAAAAAAATTATCGCAATTTTTGCACTTTTTAAATCCAAAAAAAGTGGGCTTGAATTGGACATTAGCTGAGCACGAAAACAAAATAATCAAAAAAGGATTTGTGGACTTTTGTAGGTAAGATGGACCATCTATGAATATTTTCAAGTGATAGTCCCTGTCGGAATATATTCTGGGAGTTGGAATCTACAATTCAAAGCAACATGGTTTGAAAAATTTGAAAATTGGAAAGAACTTGACTATAGACAACAGTGAAATGTATTTTGGAAACTACTTTTAAAAGTGATAAAAATGGCTACAGTTTGGTTGCTACTTTTGAATAAAATCGGCTGAGAATTACGAATTTTATGTCTTTTTAGGGGAGGTGGGGTGAAAATTGGGTATCCGCCCGACCAAATATGGCATATTGCCCTTTAACCTAATCAAAATTCACATAGAACCTTGCACTTTTAACCTCAATCCGCTCAATAAACAGCGGGATGAACGCATGGGGCCCGGCCATTAAGTATTAACTAATAGTTAATTTGCTAAAATAAGATTATTCATTTTTGGGAGTGTATAGATAAAAGAAGTGAAAATTGAGATCAATTATCAGCATGAATTTTTGTTTATATTCAATCTCTCAAAAATTAATGTTTAAGAATTATAATGTAGGGTAAGTTATGGCTTATTTTACATATAAAATTACTTGGTGATTTAGAAACAAGCTTCCAATAAGTTATATAATAAAGGTACAGAAAAATATTAAAGACCTACTCTATTTTCAAGAGAAAAACAAAAATTAACAATTACAATAGTTTGTCAAATCTGAAGTTTTCACCATACCTGTGCAAAAGTGATATGTAAATGATATTGTGCGGTCAAAACCGATCAACATATCAAGTGCGCAGTCTATAGCGAGAGGGCTAATTTGCACCTCAAACATTTTTTCACCCCTTTCCATAGTTTTAAGCGTTTGCCATTCCTCAATGATCATTGAGTTGGGATAACGCTCGATATGTCATCCTAATATAAACAAATAAGATGTCGATTACCTTTAATAGTAAAAGTAATAAATAATAACTAGTTATATAAGAAATTAAAAGTTATCTAACAAATATGGAAAGTGGGAAGATTAAGTGAACAAGGTAGGAAGGAAGTGGGAAGAATTAAGAGAATTGTCAAGGAATGGGAAGAAATTTAATTTATCATCTGAACGGGAAAAGTATTTAAGAGCGATTGCAAATATATCAGTTGAATGTTGAACAAGTATTGCAAATGAACAAATGGCAATAATGAAGGAGCCTTTGTTGGAAGTGCAAAAGAAGTGTGTGGATGTGCTAAGGAGGAAATAAAAATCTCAGCAGTGAATGGTGGAATGGGGATGCAAGCGGTTAGAAAGTAAAAAAGAGGCCGTGGTTAATGTTCAAAAGCAAATGATGAAGGGCCAAAAGAAAGATGTTTGGGAATTATAATAGGAGGAAAAAAAAGATGACTAAAAGTTGCATACGTAGAGAATATGGTAAATGAACAGTTTTGAAGAAGGATGAATGAGGGCGTGCAAGGATAGGAAGCTCTTCTGGAGAAAGCGTTAAGAGGTTAAAGAATGAAGGATGATATAAGAAATCTTTCAAATGTGATAACGTGTGAAAAGAGATGGAGGGAACACTGTCAAAACATCTGCATACAACATTTTTCAGTAAATGAAGAGGTGATAGTGGAATGGTGGGGGTTTGATGGTGCAAGAAGGAATAGGAATTTTTGGAGATGTCGGTCATTAGTAAAGGAGGGGTATGTAAGCGGGTGAGTAAAGTTCGAAGAATGGGCAAATCTTGCAAGGCATATATGGGAATGACTGCCGAACAATGATTAGAATGGAGGCGAATGGGATTGAATGATTTTGGAGTTGTGAAACAAGCGCTATGGAGAGTAGATTCAGGAGAGATTGATGAGACAGTAAATAGTACATCTTATATAAGGTGAGGGGAACTTGAAGGAACTATAGGGGAATTTGTTTATTTTTGTGTTGTATACATAAGGCATTACTGAGATGCCGTATTTTGTCTGAATAGAGTACACGTCGAGTGCTGAAGGACTGATTGGTGAAGAACAATGTGCATTAGAAGTGGTAGAGATATGTGGATCAAATTTTTACATTGAAAAATGATTGAGAAAAGAGGAGAATAAAATAAATAGTATAATAGACTATATTGACAGTTACAAACTGCGTATGAGAGGATTAGTAGGAAACTCTGTGAAGGTGTTAGTGATTACACGGCGTTGGTAGTAGGTCTTCGATGATAAAAAGTATGTGTAAGAATAAATGGAGTCGAAGTGATTGGTTTATTAATAGCGAAGTGAGGCTGGGAATGTAAGTTAGTTCGTTGGTTATCAATTTGTATTTAAAACGAACGGATATTGAAAGTAATGTCGTGGTGGTGGCAGGGAAAGGTGTAAAATAATTTGGAGAAATAGAGTGGAGGTGCCCAGATATTTATTTGTTAGGTGATAATTGTGGTTTGTGTGATGAATCTGAAGAACGTTTAGAGATTTGGTAGGAGGGGTTTGAAAGTCAAATGAAGATAAGAGTAAGGTATTGGTTGTGAAGGAGAGTTCGCAGTGTGAAGTCATGTTAGATGGGAGCAACTGGAACAAGTATGTTTAAATATTTAGGATTATGTTGGATGAAAAGGGAACGGTGATGCAAGAGAAGTATAGGAAAGTTGTGAATGGTAGGAATGTGGCTGGTGCATTAAATTTTTGGTAATGTAAGGGACAAGTCTCCCAAGCGCACGGTTTGCATGAGACATGTTGTTACCGTACGCAATATATGAAGCAGTGCAACTATGGTCTGCAGGGTATAGATCTAAGGTCAAAGTGTAGATGGAAATTAAGGGGCGCGTAGGCGTGAGAAGAAATGATAAATGAGGAATTGAACGCATTAGGCAGTTGTGTGGTATGAAAGAAGGGAGTCGTAAATGAGAGAATAAGACTTGAGAATGGTTTGGTCATAATGAAAGGATGGATGATAGTCAGTGGGTTAAACGGATGTAAGTTGAGTATACTGGAAATCGACTAACTGGGAGACTGAAAAGAAAGGGATCGAGTTGGTCAAGAAATGTCTGGAGGGATGAAATGTGAGTTTGGCAGAGACGAGAAACGAAGGATATAACAGGAGCGAATGGCGTGGTTTTGTGAGGGGGTATGGTGTGGCTGAGCCAAGGGATGAACCCCATATTGACAATAACAAGAGGGCCGTTCGCAGCCTCGTCAAGCCTCAGGGTGATTTTTCCTGATTGGACGATTTTCTCACTGGGTGTATTTAGCAAAGGGGACGGCAAATTGGTTATTTTCTTTCGACTCTGCCTTATGTTTCCTACAGTACTTTTCTGTTCCTGTGTATGCTAAGCACCTCACCCCAAATCTGGGTATAATCACGATAATAATAAAAAAAAAAATAATCATAATAATATAAAAAATAAACCAATATAATTATAATAATATTCTAATGCAATCTAATAATAATATAATAAAATAATAATAATAATAAATAATAAAATCATAATAATAATACTAATAAATTGTAATAATATATATATATAATAATATATATATATATATATAATATATATTCTATATGATGAATATAATTGATCATTATATCTTATTTATATGATAAATAATATATAATTATATATAGATTATATAATAAACAAAAAAACAAATACTGATCATTAATTCTAGATGTTGGATGCACCTTGAAATATTCTGAATGTCTTGGTATCCGTAATACCCTCTGAATTTGTGTCTCAATAATCTCTCCATTCTCCGGAACAGTAGAGAATTCATATATCTCTCTACCCTTTTACGCCGTTCATTTCCTGGAAGAGAGAGAGAAAAAGAGAATGAACATAAAATTTATTCCTGGAAAAATAAAATAAATTATATTTTATAAGAGAATAAAGAACATTTTTTATTATGCATAAAATATTAATTACTCATAGTTTTTCATTAAATTGAAATTTTAATTAAAAAGTTTTGAAGAAGAGAGGATTTATGAAACTTTCTCTGAAAAGTGTAAGAGACGAGAATTGACATGTATGCTTAAGCAAATCTGAATTTCTTAATATTTTTCATGTATTACTGAGAAATATTTGAAGAAATTGTTTTATTTACTAATAAAAAATGACATTTAAAAAGCTAATAATAATAGAAAAAAGGCGAGAATTAAAATTATTTAAAATGTTTTTAAATTTTATGCCTCATAATATACTTGTGATTAAACCTAAATTATAAGAAATAAGGGCAGTAAACCATATAATATATAATAATATATAATAATATATATATATAAAAATTTATATATAATATAATATATATATATATAATATAATATAATATATTATATATAATATATATAATATATATTATATATAATATATTATATACTATATTATATATGATATATATATTAATATATATCCTCTCTTCTTCTTCTTTATCCTGCCTTCATTTCCCAAGATGGGAGTAAGGTGCGTAACGAGCACCGGAAAAAGAATAGTAAGAAGAGCATGACATAAGTCGAAAAGAAAGCCCAGCCTTAACCGCCCCCTCAGTACCATTAATTAGTGAGATCTCATCGCAGTCAGAAAATCACCCTCAAATGCCCTCATGGGAACAGACGAGGACCCTCACTAGTAGATCGCAGTAGGGTTCATCCTTCCCAGGTGGGTACAACCATACCCTCACAATCCCCGCCATTCACTCCTGGTCAACCTTCTTCTCGCCTCTACCAAACTCAGATTTCTCTCCTCTAACATTCGTACTGACTCAATCTCACTTTTTCGTCGCCCAGCCGGTCGGTTCCCAACACACTCGCCACTGTACATCCGCTAACCACCGACTATCATTCATCCTTTCCAATGACAAACCATCTCATCATACTTTCATTTATTCTCTGATTTACCCCTTTCTCACACACACCTCTCCCTAATACGTCCATTCCTCATTTTATCAATTCTCTCACACCTAGCAACACCCTAAGATTGTGCCATTCTGAACACACTTGAACTTTAGATCCTATACTTCCTATTCCAGACCATAGGTCTCACTACATACAATAACACGGTAACAACATACCCTCGTAAGACCCAAGCAACTCAAGACTTAGTCCCCTTACATCAACCAACGATTTAAATTGCACCACCCACCTTCCTGCGATTCACAACTTTCACTACACTCTGCTCGTCCGTTCCCTTCTCATCCAACATATACCGGTATTGCCTTTATAACTCAGACACTTGTTCCTAGGTGCTCACATCTAATAACTCTACACGAGAGTGTCCCTCTCTCACAACCTAACCTACTTTATCCAACGTTTACTTTCCAAGCCTCCTTTTACACACCCTGGCCCCAACAAAAAAAAAAAATCCTCTACCCCGAATCCCTCTCACTCTCTTCAGATCCCACCAGAACCAAAATCACGCATATAAGTAGGGCCCCTCCCTCATCTCAGTTCCCAGAGTTTCTGCCACCCCCACGTCGAACTTTCATAACCCCATCCATATACAAATGTGAAACCAAGAGACTAAACACAAGCCCTGTCTACTCAGCTTTAATCCAAACCAACACATGACACCATTGTATTCTACAACACGCTTCACTATTGTCATACATTATTTTGATTCCATTCAGAAAGCCTACCACCAACACCATATATCACTCACCCCTGCCACCCTATTAATCTATCATACGCCTGTTGCAAATCCATAAAACCTAAATACAATTTATATATATATATATATAGTGGTAAATTATAAAATGATGTAATATCATCCTGCAAAGGGACCTGCCGTATATCCTGTCATTCAAAAAGCTTCGGGGTCTAGCCCAATGTATTTTAAACACGATGTAATTTGCAATGTCCAAGTATACTTAATATTATGATGGGCAAATGTTCATTAAAAAAAAATGTGATTACTTATTGACAAATTTAATTATAAACTAAAAAATTGTCAATTTAAAATTTGCTTCATTTTTACAAATCAACCAGTTTTTATGAATTTTTATAAGTAGATATAATTGGTCGAGTTTCAAAACTTCAATTCATAGCATTTTTCTATGTACTCAATCATTTGACATCAAGGTCTCAATATGAATTTGCCGATTTTGTATGGGTCTATCTCTAAAAAAAAAAAAAAAAAAAATTCAATATTCAGATGTATGCTAGATAAAAAATTTAGGTTTATGCCTTCTTTAGCTACTCTAAACCATTTCCAAAAATAAAAAATGTGCAATTTTTTTTTTCCACATTATCTGAAAGAGGCGTGAAAATCCTCAAATTTGAAAATTCAATCAAATTATTTTTACTGTTCGCTCAATTTTTATTAAATTTCCAGAGTAGACTGAATAGAACGTGTAACGTATCTTTGATTTAGTACTATTTTCAATATACCCAACACAATTTGACCTATGCAAGTATCACCGTTCTATTTGTATCAAATTGGACATGGCGTTCTTAAGAGGTAAAATGATTGGGAGTGTAGGGAAACGCCTAAGTAAAAGT
>JABUQX010014632.1:30000-32500 GCA_015478945.1 Trachelipus rathkii
AACCACTACATCCTTAATAACCACCATCTCCCAAATCATCATAAATGGCTTTAACAAAACACCTTCACATAGAACTACACTGAACTATATAGCTTTCGACACAGTCCCTAGACATATCCTCATTCAAAAATTCCTATAAACACTTATACCTAATAACTACAAAAAAAAATGGATATCCAACTTCCTATCTGGATGTACAGCTCAAATATCTAACAAAGGATTTTTCTCAGAAAGAATAAAATTAAGAAGTGACACACCTCAAGGAGTCATTCTATCCTCCCTCCTCTTTTAGCATATTCACAGCCAACCTACCTGTCCCTCAAACACCAGACACTAATATAATTACATATGCTGATGATATAGCTATCTTTACACAAAACCCTTCTACACCCACAGCCACCAGACTCTCACAAACACATATCCAACAATTAAAAACTTGCCTTACCTTCAACAGAATGACAGACTCCCCAGAAAAATCCTCAGTAACCTTAAATCTCAGCAGACATCAATACTCTCTCCATCTTCAAATAAAACTAAATAACTCACTAATCCCACTTAACAAAACCAAAAATCCTTGGTCTTGGTCTCACATTTGACACTCGCTTCACCTTTTCAAAACAATTACGTCATATAACTAATTCATCAAACAGAAAACTAAACACCCTGCACACTCTCACTACTCACAAGAATTGAATTTAAGGACTAATTTAATCTCAACTACTTCACACATTGTTATATTAATTATATATATATATATTATATATATATATATATATATAACCTAATCTTTATTCTGCATTACCTAGTATATGCAACCTACCAACTTCTATCTCAACATAGAAAAACTTATACAAAAAAAACAACTAAATTGCAGCCCCCTAGAAACATAACAGGTTGTATAAAAACCTCCTCCAATTTAACACCTATATATATATATTATATATATATATATAATATATATATAATCATATTATATATGATATATATTATATAATAATAATATATATATATATATATATTATATATATATATATATATTATATATATATTTAATATATATAATATATTATATATTATATATAATAATTATATAATTTATATATATTAATTATATATATAATATTATATATATATATTTTTATGTACTTATGATTAAAGTATAATATAATATAATCAATACACCACTATGTTTAAAGTGACAATATGATTTATTTACTAATATCAATAGGATACTACTTGCATTATTAATAATATTAATATATATTATATAATATACGTATATAATTATATATATATTATATATAATATATAATTATATAATATATATTTATATTAATAATAATTTATTATATACTATATAATATATTATATATATAATTATATATATATTATATATATATATTAATATATAATATATATATAAAGAAAGCCACATATGTTATAGTTAATGATTAAATATATATTTAACTACTATAGTTCCTATATAAAATCTAAATATGAAGCACTCATTGCTCATATATATATTAATATATATAATATATATTAATATATATTAATATATATATATATATAATATTATAAATATATTATATAATATTATTAATCTTATTCATATTATATATATATATATATATATTAATATTATATAATTAAATATATATATATATATTAATATATATATACTATACTATATATATGTACGTATGTATGGGTGGGTGTGTGGTATGCGGGAAGCGCGTATACAAATAAATTATCACACTGTGTATTATATTTATAAAAAAAAATTTATAATACAAGATATATTATTAACTAGTATTTACATTGTTTATCAATTAGTTAAAGTTAAATTTTCATGACTATTCTTAGATCTTGAAAATAGATATTTATTTCTCACCTACTAATAATTAGTATACTTATAGCATTAAATTAAATTGGGTATTTATTATTTTTTTTTTTTTAATTTGTTAATGCCTGACAGCAGAAAAAATTTTTCATACACAACGTATAATTGGTTCGCATCCAGATAATTGAATCAATAACAATAAGCAATAATCTTTAGAATTTGAATTATTATTATAAAATAAAAATTCAATCCACATTTAATTTACAGTTCATCATCGTTTCGAATAATAGTCACGACACAGTACAAATCTAATGAAAATAAAATTATTTCTAAGGTATATGAGTAAAGAAATTAAGCTCATAATTATAAATTATATATATTATATATTATACTATAATTAATAATAATATATTAAAAATATATAAAGAAATAAGATTTAAAATAGATAAAATAATAATTACTATATATTTGTAAAAAAATGCAAAAAGAATTTTTAATGTGTCCAAGGAAACTTTTTTTACATTCTCTATCTCTGAATATATGATATATTATATATATATATATATATATAATATATATTATACTATATATATATATAATATATATATATTATTATATATATCTATAATATATATATATATAATTAATTATTATTAT
>JABUQX010014632.1:37500-39912 GCA_015478945.1 Trachelipus rathkii
GTGTTTACACAACTTTTTTGTTTTCTTTTGAAACGTTTTTACATTTTACAAAATTTCAATGAAAATTGATCGAGTCTATCTTTCTTCTCATCAAAATTTTTCAGACGTTCAAGGACATAGGATTAGATATCCAGAGTTCATAATCCTCTGATTATATCAGCCGTCGAACCATCAATTTGCTTGATATCAATGAATTTTTCAACACACACATTAATTCTTTCAGAGTTATTAGAAAGCATTACCTTCGGTGACAAAAAACTTAATGCTTTGTGAATGGAATATTTAAGGACTTCTTTCTACTCAACTCTGATAAGTACTGCAGAAAACATACAATCTTCTCTAATTTTAAAATTTCTGGAGTTTAAATTCATCAACTTGGATGTTTCGGAACAGGTATTTAATTCTGCTTTCAACAAAGATAACATTTTCCAGTTGACATTAGGTCCATCCATTGAAATACTTGTCACTTTAATGATGTCAAAAGCTGACCCGAGCCCCTGCTTGAGATTTTCCAAAAAGATTCTCAGCTCGAGTGTCGGTAAGGAACTGAAGTAAGATAACGAGTGGTTATGAGACCCGTAGTTAAGTCTTCAAACCTCACATGTATATCCATTTGAGTTCTTTGTGCAATTTTATTTAAAGCCTCATAGGATATTGATATATAAGAAGTATTTCCTCAATACACCTCGCATTTTTTTAGTAAAGTAAGGAGCTAAACCAAATACACATAAATAGGAAAGTTTATCTTTGCTCACACCAAAGGACTGAGCTATCTGCGAATCAGGAAACATCTTACTAAATTGCTTTTGGCAACAATCAGAAGCTCTATTGGAAATATGAGATTGATTAACAGTCAAACTCCACATTATTTTCAGCTTTCTGTACATCTTTTGTCTTGCTAAAAGAGACATCCAAGGTAGAACCAACTGAGGCTCCCTGAGAACAAGAACTTGATGCAGAATTATTCGTTTGCAACTGTTTAGAATTAATTAATTTGCTTAACAGAATTGTTCATCATGTCCGGCAAGCTGGATTTTAAGCATTTAGTGATGCTCTGGTGTTTCTTGCTACTTGCATGACTTTTAATGGATCTTGTTGCCATATTAGAAAGGCAAAATTCTTTCTGCAGTAGATGCACAAAGCGTAATGTTCGATTTCGCTTCTCTGAGCCATTTTTACCATTCTGGATTCAAAGTGGAGTCCAGCCATTGTTAAATTAAAACTGGCTTTATAATAGTTTTTTTTTTTGTTTTTAATATTTTAATATTATTAATACATCAAATCATATATCCAAACTAAAAAAAGAGAAGTAGTTAAATGCGCTGAACTGCAGATGATTAAATTTTAATAAAAATAATATTATAAAGATTCAATAACTCACAAGTTAATTCTTAGGCTAAGAAAAAGTTGATATATAAATTTTTTACTTATTTTACTCCATATTGGGAACTTATCACCAATTTAAACTTCTAAGTCTAAGAAGAGGAGAATACAAATGATATTCTTGTGCTTTTACTTTTCCTCATTTCAAAGACAAAACACTTTCTAATCTGAGCAACTGAGGCTCCTTACGATCTCCATTTTAAGACATTTCAAAGTCAACATGTGCTCACTATACTTCTTTAGGGGTTAGGCAAAAATGATGCTAAAAATAAATTGGATAATTTTTACTTTTCCCTATGTTTTCCCTGTTTTCTCCTGTTTTTCGCCTGCACCCTTTTCATTTTTCCCTGTGGTTTTCCCTGTTTCCCTGTTTTCCCTGTTGGTATACACTATATATATATATATACTATAAATATTATATATATTATATATATATATATATATATATAATATATATATATATATACTCGACTGCAGATAGATAAACTGCTTAAATGGTCGGGCAAGGAGTGATGACCAACTGAATATTCTGTTTTAAACATTTCCTTTGTAATCGAATATGATGTGAATAAATGATAATGAAATGATGATGATAATGTGATATGATAAATGATGTGATGATATAATAATAAAATAATAATAATAATAATCAATAATAATATTAATATTACTCACTCACTCATATAATAATAATAATACATCGCATATATATTTGGGACGAATCTCAGAAGCGATACATAACTATTTATGTCTACATTTTTACGAGATAAGTTCAATTGAGAACTAATTTAACATCTTTGCATCAGCTGATTCTAACTACAACTTCTCATCAGCTGATTCAAAAGTCTGGTCTCCCCATTGAATTTTTTATGTGAACTCGTGCACGCGCCATAATATATTATATTATAATAGTATATATATATATATATATATATATATATATATTAATATTATATCTATATACTATATAATATATATATTATTATTATATATATATAATTATATTATTATATTATAATTTTATAATTA
>JABUQX010014633.1:0-25000 GCA_015478945.1 Trachelipus rathkii
GGTGTCATGTGCTCTCTGTGCTCTACACTCGTGCGCTTACAGTCTGATGCTCTCGTACAGTTTCGTTTCCGAGTTTTCTCTTTTAGTGTTTTGGTCATTCACAAATTGAGTGGTGCAATATGTATGAGATGATTTTAATTAAAGGGTATACTTGTATGTGGAATATGGTAGTATGATATGATTGTTAGTACTTGTCACAGTTGATGATTAATGTATATAAGATTGAATTTTCTATCTGCAGAGGTATAGATACATTTACTCTATTGTTAGTCATGACCAATATCTTTCTATGATTGATTTATATCACTCTAATAAGATTAATTTGGAAGTGAGGAATTCGTAAGTTTACAGTTATATAAATATATAATATATATATTATATATATTAATTAATATATATATTATATAATATATATATATAATAATATATATATTATTTTATATATACATTTATATTAAATAGGTATATTTGTATTGTAACATTACTGCTGAAGGTTTATATGTGTCCTTTTGAAACAAATATACGTATATATATAGTACTAATATATATATATTAATATATATATATATATATATCATATATAATATAATATATATTAGAGCTTATATATTATTATATAATATATTATATATATATTATACGTTAGGATAAGATATGATATATGTATATATTATATAATATACTTATAATATATATATATATTATTATATATATATATATACTATATATATTTTGTATTATTTATATATATAATATATTAATATATATATGTGTTTAAAATTTTTAGTGATTGTGTGTGTATGTTATGTGTATGTGATTGATATGATGTTGATGTAGTTAAGTGTGTTATTTGTATATAGTCTGTGTGTGTGCGTAGGTGTGGGCAGCGTGTGTTTAGATAGTTTATCAAATGCTATGTGAGTGAATGCATATATAGTATAAGTTAACCTCAGATATATATATACGTGATCTTTTTTTATTAAAAATTACATTTAAGAAGTGTCTACACTTATAAGATTTATTAACATAAATTTAAAAATATTTTAAGTGAAAATTAAAATAAAAATATAGTAATAAAATATTAATAATGAATATAAAAAAAATTTAGTTAAAGGTTTCATAGATATACTACTGTAGTTATAATATATATCAGACGCAGAGATCTATGCTTCTTTCACATATTCGACAGAGATCCGCTCGAGAGTGATGTCTAAAGTTATTTTTTCTCTCTCTCTCTGGTGTGTGTGATGAGGAGATGTAGTCAGACAATGTTATTACAAAACAACCAGGAGCTATCCATATCAGGTCTCGTATGTGTCAGTTTTGTGTTAGTATTGGTCAAGTTTCATGTTCAAGCACTAAAGTCATCTCATAAGCCTTTAGAGCTGTTACCTAATTAACACACACGAGAGAGTTATACTAACTCACTATTTTAATATTATATTGTAACTTTAAGAATATGATTATTAGATGATAATATATTAATTATAGATTTGCAATTTGAAATAGAATATATATACCCCATACAAGTTAACAAAGGTATGACTCGCACTTAATATAAATATTATTAAATTTAACAATATAGCTTAGATATAATTTTTAATTTTGTAACTTATCATGTCATTATGCTATATAAAAGTATACTTAAGTCGCTATTATTTTACATTAAATCACGTAGAACTAGTCAAACTTTTAGAAATATTTTTACTCACGTATATTATGAAGATCAATTCTCAAAGTTAATCTTTAGCTTAGGCTATGTTAAATATAAGATTAGCTTATATAATTAATTAATTATTTTAGGCACTAAAGCCTAAACTTTTGAATCTTTGGTATGAATAAAAAATGCTTGTCCCGTGTAATATATTCCAGAGGTACTCACACGAGCTCTGATACCCTATGCACCAAATCTCACTCTATGTTCTGATAGAGTGTTTATTAATAACTTATGCTGTGAATCTTAAAGCA
The DNA here is from genome assembly GCA_015478945.1 of Trachelipus rathkii. Taxonomy (NCBI): domain Eukaryota; kingdom Metazoa; phylum Arthropoda; class Malacostraca; order Isopoda; family Trachelipodidae; genus Trachelipus; species Trachelipus rathkii. The sequence goes on from JABUQX010014633.1 coordinate 1,969, forward strand.
TTCAGATAATATATAATTGTTCAGTGTAAAATACTAATAATCATATCCTTTATGCAACTACCTTATTCACGTACTATATGAGGTGACTATTAGTATGTAGTAGGATTAGCTCAGCATCCTTAATATTAATTACTATCATAAGTGACATAATACTATTCTTCATTACACATCATTTCATTATATATAATAAGGAAATTATATATATCTAATGTGACTAATTCTACAAATGATTTTATCTTATTAAATAATATAGGTCATATATATATATATATATATAATTCACTAATGGCCAATTTTATCTTACTCATAGACTTATATAAGTATTAGTCGTACTGAATGAATAATATTAATATCCATGGAATATAGACTTATATATACATTCTCTGAGTATTTCATCTACTAATAGATAAAATTTAATCACATTACTATATTATATACTACAATATATACTTAAAAAATAATACGTTTATTTATACTCCATGAATAATTGGGATCTTGATGTAATAATTTCTGGAAATTACTTACCTTTATTATTCGAATTTGATTATATACTCTTGAGTAGTCTATACCCTGGATCATTCCATAGTTGTCATATATTAACAAAATTAGGACCGTCAGAATAAAGATTGTTCATTGAGTTATAATCACATAAACATAATGTCTCAATTATATCTATATCACATCATCTTTGACTTTTATCAGTTGAAGTAAAACTTCAAGCGGTGTAATAAATTATATATATATTATATATTATATATATATATATATATTATAATAGTATATATATATTTAATATATATTTATTATATATATATATATATATATTAAATATATAATTAAATATATAGATATATAATATAGTATAATAATATATAGTAATATATAATAATATTAACTGGATCTCATATATTTAACTTATATTATATATATATATAATATTAGTTATTATTTTAATATACAGGTATTGTTAATAAATCTATATATAAATATAGAGAGTTTATATTATATAATGATATAATATATATGATATTAATATTATATAATATATACTAATTATATATATATATTATAAATATATAATAGTATATATATATAGTATAATATATTATTTTAATTATTTATAGGTAGTATATTTAGTAGTAATTTTTATAATATTATCTATTATCATATATAATATATAAATATTATATATTATATTATATATATATATAAGTATATATATTATATAGTATATATATATATAATATATTATATATACATATATTAATAATATATATATATTAATATTATAAAATATTAATATATATAATATATTTAATATATATATATTATATATAATACCTATTTTATAATAATAATATATTATATATTATATATATATATTATATAATATTAACTTAATATATATATATAATATATCATATATATATAATATAATTTAAATATATGATAATAATATATTATATAGTTTATAATGTATAGCAGGACCTTCACTATGGTTAACAGAGTAAGCGTGATACACTGGGTATTATATAAATAATCATCTCCATAGTGGCCGATATTATTTTGTGGCTCATTACTAATATATTTAAATGTCAAGAAATTGAATGGTGAAATGAATATTCAGACAAAAGTAAATAAAAAACTAATAAAAAGATTTTCTAATATAAAATAGTAATTCAAATATTACATACAAAAATATAATCTTATAAAGAATATTCAGTTTCTTGAAGATAAGAAGAAAATAGTTACTCATCAAATTGGGGGGATTCATGATATATATAAGAATATATGGAATACCTTTAGGTGTTATGTGAGACGCATAATAAGTAGAGAAAATGGACGCCGGCTAAATAGAGTCCAGTTGGGGAAATGCAATGAAAGATTGTCCGGAACAGATATTTGAGCGTGAGGGTATATGGTGATGAAAAATTTGCAGATGGGAGAAGGGTCCCGTTACATATATGTGACTGTGATGAATATATTGTGGTTTGATGGTAATAATATATATAGAGCGTGCAAGTATCATACACTTATATCGTGTATAAGCTTTTCGTCTGTGAGAATAGAACCTTCATCTATACAATGTTACGGATTATATAATTTATACTAAGTTTTACCGCTATCCCTAGTGTGTCATCAATACTCTGTACCAGTCAACTTTGACCAATAAGACCTGGAAGTTATTGTCGGAGAGCGGATATAATCAGTTGATGAGAGTGAGTACGTACCCTAATATTTGGTCAGAATGGACATCGAGGAGGTATATGGCTAGGAACAGTTACCGATAACGAATAGGTGATGGCCTTTTGACCTCTCACTCTACTTGATCGGCAGATTATCGTGCCATATAAGTTACCTATATATTACTCACAATATGAGAGGGGTATCACAACATGATAATAATATAAACTTGTTTCTTATAGTGAAGTGGAGCAGCGAAAGAAAATTGTGAGTATTGACATATAGTCAGTGGATATTCATATTTAGCCTGGTTATTATTCATGAATAAAGGGAAAATCCTGAAAAATTGGCAATATTAGTTAGGTCTTTCGGTTACGTGAAAATTAGAATTTATGAGATGAGAAAGGACATATCATTATAGCCTATTAATTATCTACATGATCTATATAGAATAGGTGGAATTGAGTATGGGGCGGAGGTTACTGGGGATAGTGGCTTGCTAGTCAGGAAAGACAGCTAGGTACTCGCTACCTCACAAACACTGTCTCCTATTCTAGAGCCGTGAGTAATCACACTCGGAGTAATAATCCACCGTAACTGTGGAATAGTAACAGTGAAATTAATGCTTTAACATGGCAGCGGGGGTAAGCTAGACTTTGGGAAAGAAGAGAGTATTATACAATGACAAAGCAAGTAGTAGTGAAGCAGGGAGAATGCCAAGTTGTAATATATACTCACTTACGTCTATTAAATAGTAGAACGGATCAAGCATCTTTTTTAGCAAAGGGATTATTGAGAAGACTAAGGTATGTTATTAATATATAAACTTGTTTTGCAAATAGGCATTTAATTAAGGTTAATCACCTGAGGTAATTACTCACTCATAATCGGTGTCAGATCATTGACGGTTATTATTTTGTTGAGGTTTGTGAATAAGTGAAGAATAACTTTATGTACATCATGATGTAATTCTACCTTCAATAGAGAAGAGTGGCTCCATTGGATCAACTATCATGGCTAACCTCAGGGGAACGATTCAGTAAATAGGCTCCAGTGGTAGATATCGAGATTAACATCTAGTTTTGTAAATGGGATCTAACTGTGCAGTAGAGCTGAGGAGTAGCCTGACCATTAATTATACTACCAGCCATAGTTCAGCTTTCACGTGATCGGTATATAATAAGGGATTATTGAGATACATATAATAAAGCGGTATGACATCGATCTAGTCATACCCTAAGGTTTTGAGGAGTAAGAATGAACTTAAGAAGTATAGTAGTATGACAGTCACAATTGGGTCGTATATAATGAGTATGATATGGGTTAGTGATACATATCTAGAGACCTAGGGATAGACTGATTTTTTGTTATGAGTAGTTGCACTATTGTTAAAGTTAAGACTTGATAATATTTGTAGTGTATGTTATATCTCTCGATGATTATACTATATTTTATGGGTCAGTGGAGATCGTGATTGACCTAGGGGTATTCGAGATATGGAATTTGGTAATAGGAGAACTATGATGAAGAGAGAATAATGCACTTCGGTGTTGCGGGTGCGTCAAGTAGCTTCCTATAGCGTTATATTTTAATGTGTTTCTAATTCTCGCATGTAGCAACTTCGTTTCAAAACTTGTACTCTCACAGCTACAGTGGATGGAGTGTGCAATATACTCATGTAGGAGCTCACGACTTTAAAGGAGGTGCTGACACCTGAAACACCTTGAGAATGCTCATAATGATGAATTGATGGTTATGTACATAGTAGAATGAGAATGATGAAATAGATGTACTGAGGTTATAGTTAAGGACAATGACTCAAGTGAGTTGTGTAGCGTGCGTTTAAGTGCATGTGCGGTCAGAGTTTAGTAAAATATGTCTTAGCATCAACTAATGATAATGGTCCATCTTATATATATGCTTATACGATAGGCTCTCCGAATCATGATGCGGCATTTTCTATAACCATCAATATAGACCTGGATGACGCCCCTCGGAGACAGAGAAGATGAAGGAATGGAAAATGAACAAGAAGAAAATAAGAGGAAGGTTTCACAATGTCCATGAACAAATTGAGCTCTAGAGTCTCGCGAGGATCTGAAGTCGAAACTCAAAATTAGATGCTGGAAACAAATAGAAAACCTGGGGAGTGCGTTTAGACCACGGAAGATAGGAGTTGGCTATGAAACACGCACACAGTCTGATATATTTACGCATGCGTCTTAGGATAGCTAAATGAATCATTTGTGTAAGCATGACGTGTATGGATAGAGGTCTGTTGTGCCTCACTCTCTGATGTCTAGTGCTCTGCACTTAACTGTAAAAACTCACACGATATTTAGTGTATATGGATGATTAATAAAGGGATAAATTTGTGTTTCCATTCAATAACATATTGTTCACAATCGTCGGTCACTGTAGATATATACTTTTATATATATAGACGATTTTTATAGAGTAACTAACTCACAGGTGCCTGAGACTGCATGCAAGTTGGCTTACCACACGTGTGTATATTGAATTATCAAAGATAGGCGTAACAGATGAGGAAGAATATATGGCTAACAGATAAATAATAAGAGTACTAATATAATGATTCCTGAGCAATATGTCATCATTGTTAGTGGTATAGCTCACACTGGAACACGGTGCGTGATGCATAGTTAGTAAATATATGTTATCATTATAACCTCACATATAACTTAGGTTTGTCCTTATTATATTATTTTAATAAATACCATAGTGTCTGATACAAATGAGTAAATAAAACTAATTTAAAAAAAACATAGTTATTCTATAATACTCACTCAAGGTGTCTAGAGGAACCACTGAATGGGCCTCAGCCTGAAAAAAATAAATAATTATAAGAGCACAGAATGAACAGCATAAGAACAATTGCCATCAAGACTGCATAAGAGTAAATGCAGAATATTAAAGAGTAACGGTGATGTATGTGAGTTGTGTGTGTGTATTCCGATATGAATCTGAAATAAGTGCTATCAAGGTCCCTTCTTACCAGAGAAGAATTGGTGGATCTGCTCATTCCTCTACAAAAGGCGCATACGTGTGGACGTGTAGAGGTGAGACACTTATATAACACACGGAGATATGACTGAGAGATTGTGATTATTCATGTCATGAGATGATTCGTAATATTCATAAAACTTTTCTCACTGCGATGGGGCTTTGAGTTCTGTGGTTTAAGTTATACATTATGTATTTCACTTGACTCTCAGCGCAAAGAGAGTGGATACTAAGTCATTCATAGATGATCAATATTTGCTCTATGAGTGTGACGCATTTTTATTTCTAATACTTTGATTTACTTTTTATCTTAATATGGATTAATAAATATCTAGTTATTCATTATATTTAATAAGTGTTATATATATCTATATATCTCATTTTATTTATGTATACTTTTGGTGTGTAAGAAAATTGTATAATTTTGTTAGACTAAACTTTTTTCCGTGTATTATGAATGAATTATCGATGACCTCTGAAGACATGGTGAGCGATAAGAGCACAGGCTGCTCAATTCAAGAAGTTCCTCTTCTTCTCACCTAATATTGAGCGTAATGTTGCTTAATATGTTTTTATTTATCTATCTAATTTTTTTCATAAGCCCAGAGAGTACATTTTTGATAGCAGTGAACATTATAAGACTAGAGTGATGGATAATTATAAGAACGATTTTTATTAAAAATCAACATATGAAATTATTTGTTATATAGACTATCACATATCATTAAGATAAATATTAATATTGTTAGTGATGAAATGTTCGAACATGTAGTAATTATATAAATTGAATGTTGAGACATTGGGAAGAGGATCAGGGTCTAATTGGATTGAAGAGATAAAAGTCTAGAAAGCGAAGGAACGCCATTGTCCTAGATTTGTGAAGGTTAGACGAAAATTAATAATAAGAGTAGAGTGAAGTAAATAGATTTATGATAAAGATTTAATAAAAAGTCTCAGTATAGACGTATTGTAATTGTATAAATAATAAATAAATTCTCTATATATATAGACAATTAAAACTAATAGTAAAAAATTGTCTAACATTAGTAAGCATTATATGTCTCCTAAAATTATAGTCACTTTAAGACTCAGTGTGAAGAAAATAAGTGCTTAAATATATCAATATGTGAGGAATAAATAATTAGCTCTAATATAAAACTTATGTCTAATATAATATACCTATTCCATCACATGAGTGAGACATGACTGAGAGATAAGTGAAAGAAAGATGAGCATATTAAGCATTGAATAGTATAGGCAATGCATTTTCATATAAGTTTGTAATGAGTAGTATAATGGATATAAATCTCAATAGAATATAATGAATATAGAATAGTATCTGAATAATATAATAAATAATATAATTAAAATAAGTAAATTTATAAAGATATTTATTTATTATTTATTATTATTTTAATGTTCACCCTCCTTGAAAAGGGCTCTCCCCGTGAGTGGGTGACAACTGTAAAAAGAAATAAATAAAATAAAAATAAATAGGATATATATTATTAGGGGTTTTCATGTGATTTCTATAACATAAACCTTTATATACCAGAATGAATTATATTCTTAGAATTAAAGAAAGATCGACAATCGCGAGAGGCAGGATGCTTGAGATGATAGTGAGAATTTGACTCACTTGAGAAAAGTAGGAAATTTTAGCTATTTTAATCAGCAGATGATTTGATAAATATTCCACATTATCGTTTAACGTATGTTAACTAGTGATTATATGTGAGAAGATTCTTACATCCATTTTTGAAGGATATATGATAAAAAGTTGAGCGAAACTTATTAATTGAATAGCATATATTATTATAAGATAATAGCAGCAAAAGAAGGGTACTGGGGTTTATATGTGATGTTGTTTTGGTTTTTTTTGCTGTGTTTTCTTGTTTATATATTAATCTTGTGTGCAAAAGACAAGTGAGATCGAGGAAAGTATAGGAGTGATATGTATTTGTGAAAATAATGGCGCTGAGGATTTTGTGGAGAAGATAAGAAAATTAAAATATTCTTTAAAAACAAGAAATGAAAATGAAAGAAGTAAGACTTTACCTTCAATAACCATTTAATTCGGAATGATAATCTAGATCAACACTAACTTGCTATAAAAGTCTAATTAGAAAAGGCTATATTTTTTTCAATTACTGGGCTTCAAGATGTCATACAACACAGTAGAGAGACCATAAATCAGATATTGTACAGAAGAAGAGCTTTAAAAATACATTTTTGTTATGAAAGTTATCGCTTAAAAGAAAAATGTTTTAGTAATTCTCAAATAGAATATCATAATAAAGTCCTAAACTAGAGTCTGGAAAATCAGACTTTCACTCATCAATAGGCAAAAGAGTAATGAAGTGAAATCATAAACAAATTAATGATCTTCGAAGGTTTTGAACCTACAATGGCCATAAAAAACTTAATTCATAACTCTGAGTATCCACAGTACTTTAAAGGGATGAGCTTTGTTAATTTGATTTGTAGCAAATATGCGACTGTCTGCAGAAGAGTTGCAGTTTAATAGACACTTCGTAAAAATACAACAAAATAATACCATTCTTGACAACAAAAGATCTTAGTGAAAATGGTATTTTATCGACTGTGAATGTATGCTAGGTTTTGAATGACGTGCATAAGAAGGAATAGAGTATTATTGGGAGATGAGAGGTTATTTAGAAAGGAGGAGGTATGGGTTCAGGGGTGGAAAGTTGAAAAGAATGGTAAATCTGCAGGTATAGATTGAATTACTAGTGAAATGAATCAAGGAGCGAAGTGACTAGATGGTTTGATTATCGACATTGAGATTTTGACAGTTGTTTGTATGAAAATAAGAACTTGTGTAGTGATTTATGGAGGTTGTTAAGTCTGAGCTAGGGTTAATGTCAGAGTAGTCGTAATCAGTACCTTATTACCTCATAGGGTGTATGCCATCGATCAGAGTAGAGATATATATATAATTATGGCATTGTGTAGGAAATCCTTGTTCCATACAAGAAGCAGGTGTGCACATAAACACTTTCTATGAGGTGTTGTAGGGAAGGGCTCATATATGTTAAGGTGAGTTTAGGATTCATCTTATGACTACCTCATTGGTCGAAAAGATTAATTAGTCGTCACTAGATGTGTGACTTGAGGGAACTCGATTGTAGTTGAATGAGAACAACGGTGCGTTTAGGAAGTGGTAAGAGGATGATGCTGTTTCTTTACTCAATATTATATACATGTAAAGTCAAATTGATTTAGGTAGAATATTATATATTTTCCTTATTTTAAAATTTTAAATAGAACAATATGAAATTATATCTTTATATGTAATAAGATTTAATAGAGTGACTCTTACAAACGAGTGAGAGTTGATATAAAAGAGTTAACAGATAGCGCAAGCTGTACTAGTTTTACTGACTCCACGTATAATACATTAAGTAATTGATTGGTATCGATACATGGTGATTTATGGTGTGTATATAGCTCCACTATCTGAAATGAGAGAGTACAAAAATGATACGTATAGATTCGAATATATCGATAGATGAATAGTGTTTATAGATAGATACAATAAATAATGGTGTACGAATGTGAAGTCGAAATCTAGGAGAGAGAGCGCTCTTAAGGATTAAATAGTATGGAGTGGAAGAAACATAGGGATTGATGTTCAATAAGATCTCATTACATGGTTATAATAATAATTTGTAATATGAGATTTTCTTGAGGAGTGTTTTGAAAGAATTTTTTACGTAAGTGTGTTGAGAGTATATGAGCAGAGGAACTGGTGTTCAGAGAATAATGTAATGGAAAAATTATTGGAGTATGAGTGTGAGATGCCCTACCTATTCAAACCCTGCGGAGGATTATAGATTCTATCTGTAACTAGGAGGCGATACTATGAATGTAAGAAGTTGAGGTGCAGGATTGAGGTATGAGAAGTAATTCTATTGGTGCTTAGGGATATGTACAGCCCACTATGGAGTGAGACGTCTTGCACAATCAATAGTATTCGGCTCTATTGAAAGTTACAGAATGTGTGTATCTGATTGTTTGAGATGTATGCCGCACAGATCGCTCTGTAGTGCTCTGTTAATTGTGTGTTAGAATGTGAAGACTCGCGCATGAAGTGAACTAGCTCTGAGTGAAGCAAAATGTGTTGTTTATATATAGTGATATGCTTGCTATGTATATGGAATGGATAGAACTAGAATGATGCAAGAGATGTGAATAGGAATATTTAGTTGTGAATTTAGACAGGTATTAAGGAGTGGTTTGCTTGTAGTCAAATTAATACTCCGGTTAATGAAAAGTAATTAGTTAATAAGTTGATACCACCTGCTAAGTTTTTGCTCGCATGAGAGTGGTATTATGAGTTTTATTTATCCAATTTTATATAATGTGTTATTTTGATAATTCATAGGTTTATTAACAGACATATTGTGAATTGAGTGAATATTGAATATTATTATTTAAGATTATCTAACTGTTAAATTTGGATCATGTAATTATCATTAATGGAATTACATTATTAATATTTGGCCTTTGGAAGTAAATAAATTACTAATTAATTAATAAATGAGGAAAATAATATTGTTAGTTAAAAATAAAATTTTCTAATGTGTGTTTGAGAATAGAGGTAACCTCGAGATAGAATTAATGGTAATTGAAAAGTTATATGTTGAACAATGGCTCCTAATTGGTAATATATTTTGGTAAGGTTGAATATGTATACTTTCTCGAGAGTTCTTTCATGGTTAAAGGACAGACAAGTATAATGTAGGACAGAGTGTTATATCCGAAACCGGCTGTGAGGAAGGATAACCTAAGAAAGATAAAGAGTTAGTGGATTAGAAGTGTCGGGTAGAAAAATGAAAATGATCTGAAGGAGAGAATTGTAGAATGTTAGTAGAGGCGATAAGATAATAGTGTATAATAATTAACATAACATAATAACTCAGAGTAAAGTAGAATTGGACGTGGAGAGTGATTGATGTGAGGAGAGTATATAGTATGTAATAGTGCACTAATACTAAATTGGGATCAAGGGATGTAACCCTATATCAAACTCTAGAGTACAATACTACCATAGTGAGGGGTCCATACGACTTGAGTACACATGAATAGATTTAAGATTGAGAATTTTATACTGTAATAGAGAGCTGATGAAGAAGGTTAAAGATAAATTAAATTAATTAAACTCTGAGGAACGGGAATAATAAATAATAATAATAGATAATGAATGGTAAAAAGTAGCACTTGAGGTCATTATCTTTTCAATGAATCATTAATATGTCATATTAAGTCTCAATTTCTAACTATGCTATATATACTATTACTCTAATAATGCTACTGATCTCACACATAGTACATCCTTAATTACTCCCATTATACTGAGGTGAAAAAATAAAGGAGTATAAAGAATAGAAGAAAAGTAAAATAAAATATATTATATATAAGTAAATGAAAGATAGAAGATAGAAGAAGAAGAGAAGAAGAAAGAAAAGATAAGAGAAGAATGAAAGTAAATAGTAAAGAACGTATAATAGTAAGAGTAAGAAGTAAAAGAAGAAGTATATAAAGAATAGATAGAATAAGAAGAAGAAGATAAATATAAGAAGATTTGAATAGATAGATAGATATATAGTATAAGAAGTAAGAAGAAGATAGATAAGAATGAAAGAAGAAGAAGAAGAAAGAAGAATGAAAGAGAGAGAGCATAGAAGTATTATATATATATAAAAGAAGAGAAGAAGAAGAAGAGAATTGACTAAAAAAAAAACATGACACATATATATCATGATTACCATAAATCTATGTAGCGGAATCCTAGAGTTAGGTAAACTACTAGGAGAAGTTACATACTCCTTGAAGAGGGCTAAACCGTGAGGTTGTGAACTTTAATGAAATAATAAAAATGAAGTTATTTAGATTATATAATGAGTTACACTGTCTAAAATACATAAAAAGCTCGCATATATTAAAAGGAAATTGAATATATTCGTTAAATGGTTAGGGAGAATGACGAGATGAGGACGAATAGCGACAGCCCAATCAGGAATGACTTGAATTATATAATATACTCACTCATATTTCATTTGAGAGAGATGAAACTGATTTGTCATACAATAAATTGAGGTAGATGGCCTTTTTAGTGTTGCCAATATACACATAAAAAGTAGAAAATCTATGTCACAGATAGAAAAATGAAGATAATAATAATAATATCAGATACAATTCAAACACAAGTGATTTCTTAAGAATATTAAAAGATGAAAAAAAGATTTTATAAAATGCAAATGTAGATAGCAGATAGTGAGAAATAAAACAACATGATTTAGAAAATAACTATTCAAACTACTGTGAGTATAATATAAATTTATGTGGCTAAGCACCACTTAATGGATAACGAAAATAGGATGCTAGATTACATCAACATGTATTATAGATGGTAGAGAAAATAATAAAAGTAAGAAAATGTATTATTATCTCTGAATTGCAATCTTACCTATGAATATTAGCTAGGAAATATTTATATTCTACTTACACTTCAACCTTTCAAAAGTGTATTTTATAGTATGAGAGATATGTTATAGTCTAAAAGAGCAATGAAAATAATAAATTATTTATACAAGGTAAAGGAATCGTCCTTTCTCACCAACTAACTATAAAAGCTGATACAGATCTAATAGTATATTCTTTACTCACATTAATACTAAAAAGCATTCTGAATTTTAAATAATTAAGGGAATATGAGTTACCTAATAGCAATTGCATATAAGCACTAATTTAACTATTACTTTCATACTGACTTTGTGATTAACAAAATAATATTATAAAATTATATATTCTCAAAAAAAATCTAATTGACAATTTTACAAACTTGTGCTTTGATAATATTCATAATATAACTTAAAAGATGATTTCATACTAGTTCTTAGTTAATTCTATTTTCCCTGGACTAAAATAAATGATATAAAAACATATCAATTTAATCTATTGGAGAGATTATCAATAAGGAAACATGAAAAAATAAAACCCTATCGGAGCCACACTATCTAAACATGAAAATAATAGACAAAAAAGACAAATTTTCTTGCCAGCTATTGAGGCGCAACTAACAACTGAAAAAAAATCGCATTTGATGTAATTTGGAAGTGAAATTTATAATTTAGTTAATTGAAAAATTATTTTAAAACACTGAATTGATTAGGAAAATAAATTTTATATAATATAATGAGCCAACCTTTAATATATGAATAAATAATCATAATCATTAATTATTACACTCTTAATAACTGCCAAATTATGTATTATTCACATACAGGTACCTTGCCATATTAGATCTTAATTTTCACTTTTTTCATAAATAATTAACATAATTTAAATACAAATAATAAATAAACACAATTATAAGTTAAACAAAACAAAAATCACACTAATTTATTAATAATTTTCATATCAAAATTATAGTATAAAAACATATAATGTGCTTATTTTTTTTTCAATTCATATCAATATTAAAATTAAAAATATTTTTTCTTATTTATTTCTCCCACCATTAAAAAATTTTATTTATTTTATTCTAATAGTGAGAGACTCTTATCTAATATAGCTCATTAGACTACTCAAATAAATAGAGATTCTTTAAGTGACTGTTTAGTGAAGACGGACTCTAATTTCTCCGAAGATATCTGGAGAAGTATAGTTGAAGTATAGTTATTACGAGTCATCTTATGAAATAGCTCGCAATAAATTAAAATTATACACATTCACACTCTCTTCTCAGAATCACGTTTAAATGTTGCGCATACACTCATATTACACCTTTTTTAATTTTTGCATCGCTCTGCCGATAGTGTTCTGCCTTCACAGTTGACACAGTAAGATATCTCATTCATATTTTATAGTATTGCCTATAAGTACTCGGAAAAAAGAATGGTCAATTTTCTCGCAGCATGCTAGAGTGCACAAACTAATCATAGAAATACTATTGTGTAATGACAAATAAGTGAAACCTCCCACTAGACACGAGTATGTGGAATGACTGGAAAGATTTTCATATATTGTCTTACATGTAATACGATCTGTTAAGACAACACACGTGACGCTCAACACCGCTCAATTTATCGTTCTGATATGATACACTATAGATATCTGTTGTGACTCGAGAAAAAACCATATCTCTCTTAATAGAGCAAATACCACCATATGAAATAAAGAAAGAATTAGTGTTACAAAGTTTTTTGATTTCTTTTTGAGAATGATCAGTTTAAAATTTCAATGAAAAGTTGATCGAGTCTATCTTCCCTCTCATCAAATTTTTTCAGAAGTTCAAGGACAAGGAATTAGATATCAAAAAGTTCATAATCCTCTTTGAATTATATCAGCCGTTGAACCATCAATTCGCTTGATATCAATGAATTTTTCAACACACATATTAATTCTTTTCAGAAGTTATCTAGAACAGCATTTATGCACTTCTCGTGTGTACGATATAGCGAAACGTGTGAGATGGCGCAGTTCTTTGGTAATAAGATGAGTGTTGTGTGAGCGCACTTCTTTCTTACCTGACTGTGTGAGTTGGATAGAGTACTTTCGCCAAGAATAACATATCCGCAATTCACCTTACTCTAACATTCTATATAATAGTTAATACTGGAGTGTTCGAGTGCAGCCTTCGAGGTGCATTCATAATTCCCTCTTTTGCTGCATGATATAGGTCCATATTTTCTGCATTTATGAAATTTTTTTATCTTTAAAGTTAATTTTCATTAAAACTTTGACGTCTGAACAATAAATGTCCGGTTTTAGAATTCTTTTCATTGAAGTTATCTCTTTCATTAAACAAGCTTTTAACTAAGTGACCATCGAGAGAGGCTGAGATCATCATACAAGAAGGGTGTCAATGGATCTTCCACGTTGAAATCTCAATAGGAAATCCTTACAACTGACGAGCTACTGCTTGGAAAACCCCCAACTTTCCATGTAATAAGGGATCCTTTAAATATGATTTCACCTTTAAAAACACAATTTTCAATTCCCCAACTTCTTCCACGTACTTTCGAAGTCTTGGAAGCAATCGAATGGCTGTTGTTGTGGCATTTTACATTTTCACCCATCTTGTCAAACAGAATTTAGCAGGAAACTCTTCAAAGCCTGTTATTTTCATGAATATCGTTCCACCTCTACTCAAGTTGAAAATCGTTAAATAAATAATAAGCACACACAGCTCTAAAGCTCATTACTCATACCCAAACACTCCCACTCTTGTAGGCTTTAATGACCAGTTTTTGAGAGCTCCACATGGACAATACATACACAAAGAGCAACTTCAAATCAATCAATCTTTGGAGCTTTCGGAATCGGTATTTAATTCTGCTTTTTAAAAACATAACACATTTTTTCCAGTTGACATTTAGGTCCATCATTGTAAATACTTGTCACTTAATGAGCTCAACATTAAGCTGACCCAAGCCCCTGCTTTGAGATTCCAAAAGATTCTTCAAGTTCCTCGAATGTATCGGTTAAGGACACTGAGAAGTAAGATACCGAGTGGTTATGAGACCGTAGGGTGGTAGAGGTCGTTCAAACCTCACATGTACATACACCACTCCATATTGCAGACTATTTCGCATCGCAACATTTTAATTTAAAGCTTCTCATCATAGGAATAATTGAATATTAAGTTAAAAGAAAAGTATTATTCTCAATACACACAACTTCACACACGAACAACAAACATTTACCCTTACAACACCTCGCTCTTCAAACACTCCTTCATCATTTTTCTTTGTTATGTAAGATATATTTGAGATACCATACAAACACATAATGCACACATAAGATAGGAAATCGATATTATTTACTTTTCCTCACCACTCTATAACTGGACCTGTAGCCTAATTCATATCCTGCAAATCAGGAAACTATTAACTACACCTATGTTTTCTGGCCACACTAATCAGTTATTCACCTTCGTATTCATGGTATATAATATGATAGCTTGATTAATCAGCTTCACCATAAACCTACTCTCTCACATCTCACTCTTAAGTCGTATCTCGATCATCTTGCTTTGCTAACAAGAGACATCAACTCTCTACATTAAGCACACACAACTGATAGAGCTGGTTACTCCCTGATACACGAAGATAACTTCGATGCAGACTTATTCGTATTGCAAACTGTTTAGAATTAATTTGAACAGTAGCCAGGTACTACTATAAGGCTCGAAAATGTAGTTCATTCATGTCGCTCAGTCGAGGTCTGGATTTTAGAGCGCATTAGTGTCCCATGCTCTCTAGGTGTGTTCGCTGTAGTGCTACATATTACAAAATGATTGTTGTAATATGGGATTTGTTTGGCGATATACTTCATATCTGGAAAGGCAACAATTCTTTCTTGCAGTATACAAGTTTGCAACCAAAGCGTAAATATCTCGATTTGCTGTCTTGATATTTACGTATTGGATCATGCTCTGCTTATCTCAGTTCAGAGTGGAGTCATCCATTGCGCAAACACGGCATTAAGAAAAACTGGCTATCTCAACTCATATAGTGTTTTTTGTGTATGACCAATTCCTATGTCTCCACCTAATATTTAAAATATCAATATAGAGATATAACATAATCAAATTAATTTAAAATTCTGCTAAAATTAAAAATAAGAGAATTTGATAAAAATAACTTCTGATATACTTAGAGTCACAGATAGAATATTAAATATTTTATTAAAATATAATTAATTATATTATTATAAGATTCATCCGCCTAAAGAAGTATATTTATATATAATATAATTACTTAGGCTTAAAGAAAAAGTTGATATAATTTTTTTACTTAATTTTTATTATATAATGTTTTAATCAACATTTAAATTTAGGTCTAAATGCTCACCTTAGAAATGAGGAGAAATCATGAATGATATTCTTGTGCTCTTTACTTTCCTCTTCCTTCAAAAGTAACAAAACTAACCTTTCTATAACAATTTCACTTGAGCTCAACTGATCTTCTTAAGATCTCCCTTTATTAAAAGATAATTTTCGAAAGTCAATATGTGTAACCTTCACTTACTTTCTTTAGGGTTAAGCATTAGAAATAATGTGCGCGGTGGATATAAATGGATAATGTTTATTTTCCCTGTTTTCCACGCAGTAGGGCGAATAACTGGATCGCAGTGTTTCACGCTGAGTTTCCAGCTAGTTGATTAAGAAGAGAGAGAGCAGGGGCAGCATGATGTGAGAGAAACGTGCATACTAGACAGGATATCGAATGACAGCTGGTACAGAGTAGCAGCTTTGATAATATAGATATAGAGAAGATGAATAACTAAACTCCATATATATAAGTGAATTATACCTTCATTACTGTAATAATTAATATATTTTTATAAAATTAATCATATATAGTATAATATAAATATATACTGTATCTAATAACACATACAGGAAGTATAAATAAACAATTTATTATAATTGACCGTTATTACTAAAATATATTACCTCTGAAATGTATCTAAACAATAAATGCGTCCTATTTTAGTAAATGGTAAAAATGCCTGCGTGGACGCTATATATAGTATAGTATAAGTTACTATATACTATCATCATACAGCATATGTCAATCTCAAGGATGTACGATAGTAGAGTGAGTCAGTAGTCTGAGGTATCGGTAGTTAATCGGCTACTATTTTTTTGAGAAGGTATTACAGTGTGGATTAATGATGGTCGTGAGTGAGCTTCTTACTTTTTGGGTGAAAAATTTATGGCCAGAAGACTTGCAGATTCAATAATTAATCTAGTTCGATATAGATAGCTAGTACTACGGTGTTATGTTTTCATTATCCTACATTTCCTTTTTATACTCTTAGATTTTTAGCGTTTTCTCCAACTTAGGAATCTTTGAGCGTATACTATTTTTACCTATATCTACTATGGAATCAGTACTCAATATTATTATATATTATTATTACAGATTTATCTCTTCGGCTACTTTTTTAGTTATTGATCATATAGGATTTTTTTTCTTTTTTTTTTATTTTATACGTACTCTTGCGTGATAGAGAGTTGAGTGAGATGCTGTAGAAGTGTTTTTAACTCTTTGGTATATTTATATCTATTATTATGATATTTTAGCTTGTAATATATGTGGTAAACAAAGATCTATTTAACTTAATAGGTATTTTATTAATTTTATAAGGTTATTATTGTGTGTATCAGGTAATATAATTTTTCCCTCATTTCCATCTCATATTGGTTTTGGATCTCTAATTTTTGTATATTTCATTGTTCTAGTTTTTTTTTTTTTATTTTATATCTAATTTATTATTTAGTTTGTGTCAGCTTGCATCCTCATGTGTTATGATAGATTCTAGATTCAGCATTCAACTCGCTGATGGCATATTTACTTTGATCTTTATCTCCATTATTACATCAATGGCTTGCATACTCAATAAACTCATGCTATCTATGGAATATCACACTTGTCTCCTATATAACTCTCTCTAATAACCCTAATGTGAGTAGGTTTTAATGCTTCTTATAGTCCTGAGACACACAGATGGTATATAAGGAGAATTTTTCTTCAATGCTTCTGCACCATAATATACATATGTAAATTTAATTTTCATATAATTTTACTCGTGAGTTCTGAGTGTGTTGGAGTCATTTGATTAGTCTCATATTGTATAAATATAAATTACTCTCTATATTAATATTAATTATCTATTATTATTAATCTCATCGACATCTGATGAATATCTGAAAGTGGTTCTCTATTACATTTAGTATATGTATTTCTAGTTGATTCTATTTTAAAATCATTTTCTTCCATTCTAATCTACAATAATCTTATATTGCACTCTTTATCTTAGTATTTGCTGAGTGTGTCTCTTAACAGAACAGAATTTTCATGACTTTTTTGATTACCTATCCTACTTATCACGAGGACCTGTTATATCTTTTCATACCAAATACTGAGGGTCTCTATTTAGGGGATTTCAATGTATCACATAATGAAATTGTGGATTCCACTACTCAATTATAACTAGTGATATCTTTAGGTGTAGGTACGAGAGAATGCCGTAAATACATTCATGATATTTATCTCTCAACGATCTTGAGTAATAAATTAAATATGAAACTCATATACACACATTTTACTCGGAATAATCCATCATACTAAATTATATTACTACACCGATTCTTCGAACACACTCTTGACTACTATTTTTATCAACTACTATTACCTTCTCAGGGGTTACTATAGAATATTCATTACCACTTTCGCTCCTATCGTATAACATCTGAAAAAAATATTTAAAATATCTTCATTAAATTTATTATATATATATAACTATTCTTTCATGCCAACATATACACATCTGCCCCTAAATTGTCGGTTTTCTGTGCACTTTGATCGAGCGATTGGGGGGCATTTTGTCGATGTTACATTTTCTACGCTATAAACTATATATATATTATACTATAATAATATTTACTATATTGGAAGTGATGACTCTATTGTATCTCTGAAGAACACTTCAGCCGATAAAAAGTGTGGAATCTGTAATTGTATGATTAGAGATGAGTCTAGGTTCATTCCTTCTCTATGACTTATAAATCTTTTTCTCCTCAAAAATCCATGGTTCGATCGTGTTTGTTCACTGGCCATTCAGGCTAGATACACAGTGAAATTTACGGGTGGCTGTGAATAAATTCTTATATTGATCCGTGGATGCTATGGGCTCCTGTAAAATCTATTGTAAACGTTAGTTAGGAAAAGCCGGGTTAATGGCCCGGATGATCATTTACTCCTCCACTCTACTGAAGTTTGTGAGGATAGTAGAGCTTCCTGCTGACCCCTTACCCTCAATATCTGATTTCACTACTATATTTCTCTAATGACCTCAATACTATGAACTTTCCCTCATGTTGGAAGCGCGCATATGTCCAATACCTATTCCGTGAAAAAAAGTGATGCTCATGCTTAATACTGATCCTTCTAACTAATCTAGCCCCTATAGCTCTAACTTTAAATTTACTTTCTAAGTATCTTATGTAAACCTCCTATTCTTCAACTCTCGCATTCATTCAGTAGTGAAAATCTGGTGAATATTGTCAGTCTCAATTTCTTCTACAAGATTATCTAGCGAGTTTGATAGTTTGAATAAAGCTTTCGCGCACGTCTCGAGATCTACTTAGCAGTTATTTATGCTTTCCTTATTTTATATTACAGAAGTTTCATAAGGATGTTTTCCTAACCTTGGAAATCTTAACTGTGAAAGACTCATGGTGGTTGGGATGGTAGAGGCGTGTGAGATATTTCTCATTAAGCAGTTGTGAATCTCGGGCTATTGGACATTTGAGTCACTAGCTGCTCCCCGCAAGCTCCCACTTACTCTATTGTGGAGTTTTTCCACTATTCTTACTTCAATATGACTTAACTATTATATACTATTATCAATTATATACTTTTCAAAATTTAGGATCAAATATATCGGTCATATATGATTTGATATAAATGGGTGCGACTAATCTTTATATCTAGTGTGTCAATATAGAATTATATGTATGTATCCATAACTGAAAGTGTTCATGATTATATATTCTACTACACTTACTAATTTATTCCTGCTTTTTCATAATGAATATAATATCACAACTCTAGACAAATCTAACTCATATTACAATCTCACAATAATAAAGCCGATAAGACAGTATAATAATAATATAACACCTATAATAAATATACACATATAATACTATTAATTCTTATACTTAACTCATTCAATTCTGACTATACACTCTCTATATTAATCATATCTAAAAATTAGAGCACTATTCAGTGTACTTAATTCTTAAGTAATCCGATTAACTAAATTATCGCATAGAGATTATATAATAACTTGGAAAATGAATTTCATATGAGTATACGAGATGGAAAATACCTTCGTGCATGGCTAAGTTATCTCGAGATATCGAACACTATAAGTGAGAATGCTCTGTAAATAACTCCTAGCAAATGTATTTTAACAAGAATCTCCCTACTCATAAGAGATCTAACTTTCCGTGAATTTCGTGTTTTGACGGTGTCTTTCTCATTCGTCTTTCCTAGTTGACAATTATTAATATCTACACACATCAGCTCTTGCCTAAAGAATCAATAAACAAAAAAATGTAAGGAAAAACCCTCAAACTCAAGTAAATGGTTGCTAGAGGTATTGAGACATGCGGCTTATCAAATGAGAGCTGAGGTTTTGTTTAGACTAGCGAAGATCTTTTTAGAATAGATCTTCTCAAAGTTATCTGCCAGATAAAAGAGAGGTTCTTTATAGCCGCACCTTAGATTATGGGAGTACTGAGGTGAGCTCCTCAATATCTTGGGAAGTGTTCGTGGTTTACCATAAACCAAAGAGGACTATGTGGATTAGGGTCTGTGTCAAAAAGCTCAAAGACTTATAAAAAACTGCTAGGCGTTCCTGTACTCTTCACTATTTCATTTGAAACTCAATATTTGCGGCGTCGAGTGTTTGTGTGCTAATTTGCTACTCCTTGTGTTTCTCTATTAGGCTACTGAGATTATAGCGGCATAGGCTTAGAGGGAACTTCACTCCGCGTACCACCACCATAAAACGCCCTCAGCGTAAGCAACAGGTGTTGGCATGTGCGGCACAGTGAGCTTTTGATGCTTGATTGGATTTATTACCGTCCAGACTAGGTATCGCCTTGAGGCGCATGGCTTACAATATAATGTACCTTGTGAGGCACACAGCTAGTGGATTAGGAAAGTTAACAGTCAAAAATTTCTAGACTGGCACAGTCGTGTTCGTAGGTTGGTGAATTTTTGTGTGCTCTGTGTCCTAGTTGCTCATTACTTAGTGTTTCTACGTAACTCAACTTTACAAATCTCTGCCTCACATTTGAAAGTGCTGTCGCTCTGATGTCTCATTCCATACTGCGTAATATTTGAGCGCTACTCAACGCTGAATTTATATTCGAGAGGAGTTCGCAACACACACCCACACGCTGTCGGCTTGAGATACGGTGTCTTGTCCGTGATCGGGTGACAACTGCTAAAAAATGAGATATAGAAGGATAAGACAGTGGTTCTATATAAGAAATTCATCTATAAGACCTAGCTGAACACCACAACACAGAATTGCGCAATATGAATACGCTGTGATCGGTGTAAATACGCACGATAATGCCTTGAAAGGAGAGAGTGTTTAATAGCAATCCGAGGATGAATGAATTGCTCGCTCTAAGATAAAAAAATAAAAAAATAACATAAGAAAGAAAAAAAAACAAAAAATATAACAGCAAGATTCGCAGAAGCTGGAAAGGGCCTTATTCTCAGGCTATCCGCTTGTGACAACTTGTTTCGAATAGATAGTGACTGTGACTTGATAGTGAGTGGCTTTCTCTCTAGTGGCAATAAATCTCGCTTTCTGAACATGAGAGATTATGATATATATTAGAATTTGAAAGTTCATTGGGCCAGAAATATAGACCATAGTTGTGTACATCTTGCTATAACCTTCACAAATAGTAGATCACACAGGAACCGTAAATCCGATAAAACACTGAATGAAACAGTACATAATATATATCGGATCTAATAAGTGATTAATTTCACACATACATAGTACTGTGAAATGAGAGAGAGGATTAGCTTTACGAAATCATGGAGATCTCCGGACTCATGCAGATAAGAGATCCTATAATCCAATAGTGTGGCATGGAACATGATGGTGGCTCGTTTATATTACATGTTCATTAAGCTGCTTAGCAGGCAATATTATCATTAAGGAGTAAACCTCTCATTCATCAGCTCTCAAGTGAAGTCGAAGGTGTATTTTATAAGAGCTGTTAGGTGTAGTGAGCAATGTAAACCAACCCCAAGTCCCGTATGTAAAACGCAAAGGTAAAAAACTTCCTCTGCTACAATTCACAAGTCTACCAAGTTGCGACAATATTACAACGTGCTCGTGCTGGAACATTTGGTATGATAGGATTGATGTTAATATTTCCTGTATTACGATTCTGAAACGTCGATAAAGGAAGCAACTTCTGAGCCCCATTTCACAAATACTATGCTTTCTATGATATTTTTCAGTACAGACAGTAGTAACATATCTCTTTACAGGGTTTGAATATTTACGAATTTGTCTAGTGTTGTAGGTTCTTTTTTATTATTGCTTAAAATAGTTAATTATATTGCTATGTTCGTCTTTCATAATAACATAAGCTCTATTACTATTTATTTATAATTCTTTTCGAGCACTGATATAATGAATAATAATAGTCTCTATACATATATCATGAATTTTATTCCTTTAAATAACTCTACGATACTAACTTATTATTCATGAAGTCTATCGTAATATATAGTATTTATAAGTATTAATATAAGTGTATATCATTTGTTATAATGCTTACTGGATAAAATAGGATAATGGAATATTTTTTGTGATATAAACACAAACATAAAAGTTATTTAATATATATTATTAATTTTGCAATTTATTATTTCTCCATTTAATAAAATATCCTTGTTTTATTTTTAACATTCAAAATATATATACTTGGGTACACAATCAAAATATTTAATATAATAATATTAGATTAAGTATTGGTTGTTACAGGAGTAATTATAGCTAATCTTGAGTGTATTGAGGAAGGGGAAGGAATGATTGAAGGAGAATTTTATTATAATAATATGAAAGTTATTAGTATCGTATTCGGCTCACCAATTAAAAATATTTGAGTATCGTATATTCGGTAATCGCTCTTTTTCTGGTATTCAGGTTACTCACCCTATAATATAATATATATAAT
>JABUQX010014633.1:30000-45000 GCA_015478945.1 Trachelipus rathkii
CCGGATGACGTAAATAATGGGAGATAGCATAACTGAAAAATTCAAAAATGAGACTCCAGTGAGTAGATCACATAATAATAATAATTGTTAAATAATGATAATAGATTAGATAAATGTACAATGAAATGAATTTCAGAGTAAAAATAATGATTTGAAACTTTATAAACTTTAAGAGTAAATTGATACGAAAATAAATTACACAATAAATGTAGTAGAATGAATCAAATAATCAGATTATGAGTGAACCGGAACACAGAACGGAGTGAAAGCCATGAATTTTGAAGGAAGCAAAAATATCAAGAATGGAATCATTTTAAATGATTGTATTAAATTCATTCACTAATTCAAAAATTATGTGGAGAGTTTATGATGAAAAAATTAGTGTGAGATTTTGCACATAATAATAATAATATAATAGACGAATTGACATGAATACACCGATAATAATGAATGTTATCAAAAGAGGCAATAATAACACTGTAAGTCAGATCGAATCAGGATATCAGATGAGAGTGAAACATAACTGAAAGTATGCACACAGTGGAGTGCGAAGATCAGCGAGAAGCATCAAGAGGATCCAATAAGAGTATCAAATATATAGCATAATAGAATAATAATAGAATATAATAATAATAATAATTAATAATAATAATAATAATAATAATAATAATAATAATAATAAATAGATTGAAGTAGATATAAGATAGAAATAATAGAAAGGAGAAAAAAGTATTGTTAATATAAGTAGTTAAATTAGATTATATCCGTCCCTGACACGATGTAAATTGCTCTGACCGTACCTATTAAATCAGTATCATGATTGTGCAAAAGATAACTCGCTAGTATATACAGTATATATCAGCGGAGCGAAAGATGTAAGTCGTGAACCGGATATAAGGTCACTATATAGCGAACCGTAGGTTAAAGGTAAAGTATATATAACTAAAGTATATAAATAATAATATAAAAAGTAAGTGTATTGAGTGGAAGATAATATGAGTGTAGCTCATATAAATATGAGTATATATATATTATTACTCACGGATAAACATAACTAATTAGTATTGTGTATGTTCAATGAATATCTCTTGAGAGTCTACACGTCATATTTTACTCTGTTATATTCAGATGATTCTCGAGTGTTGATAACTCATGAGACGGAGACTCTCGGTTGTGTATACATATTTGTGATTATGAGAGATTTTATTCATTTCATATATTATATTATTAATGTTTTATCATAATTTATATTTCTGTCTGCCTTATGTTAACAGAATTTCACTCTTAATTGTTTTATGCATTTTTATTTAATATAAGATTTTTCGTTCTTTAATTTTGAAGTGCAATCTTATAGAGATAGTCAACTCGTGTAATTTGTGATCAATAAGAAAATACAATAATACTAAGAAATTCCTAATCAGAGTCAACTTGAGTAGGTTATGAGCGGAGCCCGAGCCGGAGGCAAAGGCGGAGAGCGAACTTCGGAGCCAAGATGTGTTATGAGGAACCGATTTTCTACTATAGGATATAAATACACTTAGAATTTAATTAAAGATAGGATAATAAAATTATTAATAATATTGAGAGAAATAAGATATCTTTGAATAATCAAATAATTAGCAAAAGTGAAAAACCGAGTGCGGAGCCGATAAGTTAATCGAGATGAATAACACTAATTAATGAGTGAGGATATAATGAAGATGACTAAAAAAATAAATAATAATATTATTTATATGAATGATGAAATGAATTAATAAAATAATAGATAATAGATGAGCATCCAATAAAAACGACGGAAGAAAAATTAAGCTCAATAAAAGAGTTGCAAAATCTCATATAAATGAGCTGGGCGAAATTCCGTGAGATGAGAATTGACTAATCAGATACGAGTAATCTACATAATACTATCTAATTAGATGACATGAAATAATAAATAATAATAATATAGTGACATGTGGACCCCCAAAAATATTAAGTGGAATAATAATATTGAACTCAAGCAAAATCGAACAATAATATTAAACTCAAATAGGATTGAATAATTATTAAATTAATGCACATGAAATATTAACTGAAATCAGATAATTTCACTAGATATACCGAGAAGATATGAGATAATAATAATGATGTAATCAATTATATAATAATAATGATATATACATAGATCAGAGTATAAAATAATAATATGTAGAGATAAATAATAATAAAGTAATTAAATTAATCAATGAGAAACAATAATGAGATTCATAATTATTATGCAAATAAGTAATAAATCCGAGAATACTAATAGATAATTCCTGAATAGATACCAGGAGTGAGTAAGACATGAAAATAACTATATACATGGATAGAGTAACGGCGGAGCAACTGAGTAGAAATACTCAATAATGAGAGCATCGGGTAAATTAAATAAAATAATTCAATTACTCAAAAAAATTAATAGAATCAGTTAGTAAATAAATCGAATAAAAGATAGAGCCAAAATTGATACTCACTGTGTAATGAACAATAATTAATCAAATATAGATAAGATTACAAATAGAAATCAATACATAAGAATGAATAATCCGAATAAGCATAAGGAATACCATAATGAGAATAATATAATACTCACATAATAAGTAAATACAATTATCACTGAAGAATCCGGGCCTGGGGATGAAGGTAAGAAATATGAGGGAAAATAAATAAATTGAATAAATAATAATAATATAATCATGTAAATTATTGACGGATGAAAGTAATAATAAATAATATAATAATCAAATGAATATAATATTCAAAGAGAAGAAGTACTATGTAAGAATAATATTAGAACGCGTGAAGAAATTACATACAATAGATCCATGAGATAATAATGAATCAGGAAATTTGAGATATGATCGGATATACCAGGAGTCTCGGAAATTGACATTAGTAATTAAAAAAATATATATATGCTACTAGAAATAAACTAAACCTGTAGATTAATAAAATAAATATATAATAATATATACTAATAATGAATAAACTTGCTGACTAATAATTAATGACAAAATAATGATAATATATTACAATAATAAATCAATTATAATCAATATATATCCAGAGTGGATATTACACTACAGTGATGTCACCTGAGATAACCATAATAATAATGGAATCCGAGAGTGGAATGATTTAATGATAGCCGAATTAAATTAGCTTACTGATTAGATACAATGATGATATATAGAGAATAAAATATTTACATATTTATTATTATTATTATAGAGAGTACTCTTTCAGAATATATCATTAATGCCAATAGAGTGAATAGAATATAATCGAATTAGACTTAAGATAACATAATTTTCAATAAAATGTTATATATAAAATTAAAAGGTGAAATACGACAATAGTAAAGATTAGATTTAAAAAATTAACTCGAGAATAAATACGGACCGGAATAGCTAGTGAAGTGATTAATAAATAATAAATAATAATAATAAGATAATAATTTAGATTCATTAATATAACAATATTTTATGAGTGAGAGTGAGAGTTAAAATAGTTATTCTAGACCACACAAGAAGAGGCGAGACGTGAGAAGAAAACGAAAGTTAGCGAGATAATTGTATTGCAGGAATTAAATCCTTAATAGTGTTCATCTAGATTATTCATTATTATTATCATGACTCGCTATTGAGTGATTATTTGATGTAGATCTATCTATTTTATTATGTGAGTCATCTCGATGTTATTTTTTTCTTCTTTTATAACGACTAAAATAATCCTTATTCTCTTTCCTTAACTAACCATTATTATTCATAAAAAAAAAACTTATTTGTATTCACAATACTAACACAAATTAGTACTGTCAGTGTCTATATGAGTGAAAAATTAAATTTACTCTATTATATTATTATAAATAAGTATCTTGCAATTATTCAATATAATTATCTTATCTTAATATCATAGTAGTTCAATTAGATAAAATTTAACTTATTTAATGTAATTCGGTATATGATTGGATGCATCTAGAGTAAGATTATTATTATCTCAGTGTGAGATATATAATAATTATATATTTATTATTATTTATTTATTCTCTATTTATTTATTTATTTTATGTATTGAAAGTATTAATATAATAATTATTTCATATATTTATTATTATTGCAATGGTATATATTATTGAATATATTCATATAGCATTGATATATATAAATAGTATATTATATTATATTATTTATTATTATTATATATATTATTAATTTATTTAATTATTAATTATTATTATTAATTTATTATTATATTATATTATTATTATTCTTATTTAATTATTATTATTATTTATTATTATTATTTACTATATTATTTATTATTACTATTATTATATTATTAAATTATTATTATTTAATTATTATTATATTTATTATATTATTTATATATTAGAATTATTATTATTATTTAATTATTTTATTATTTATATTTATTTAATAATATATTATTTATTATTATTATTATTATTATTATTATATATTATAATTACTATTTAATAATTATTATTATTTATTTGGTAATTAATTATATATATATTATTAATTTTATATATATTATATTATATATTATTATTATTATTATTTATTATTATTATATTATTTATATATTATTATTATATTATTATATTATTATTTATAATTATTATTTTATTTTATTATTATTATTTAATTATTTTATTATTATTTTTATTATTATTTATATATTATTATTATATTATCATTATTATTAATATATTTAGTTATATTTAATTATTATTTTTATTTATTTTCATTATTATCATTCTTAATATTTTAAATATTATTATTTATCATTATTATTATTATTTTATAATTATAATATCATTATATTTTAATTATAATTAATTATTAATTAAAAATTATTATTATTATATTAGTTAGGAAACAATATATTTTGCTTTGATATATAAAAAAAAAATTATATTATCATTTTTATGTTGCTCTTTATTTCATTTTTATTTCAAATATTTTATTATCATTTATTATTATTATTTACTATATATATTAATTATTTTATTAATTATTATTATTTAATTATAATTATTATATATTATTAAAATATTATTTATCATAACATCTGTAAATAAAAAGAAAAATTTTATTATATATTTTATGTCTATCTTACTTTCAATTATTATTATTTAAAGTTTATGTAATTATTACATTATATATTATAATTATTTTAATTAATTTTCAGTAGTAGTAGTAAATTATATAGTAGAATGGTTACAGAAGTAATAATAGATATAATTCTCCTTGAACAAAGCTTTATGAAATGAACAACAGCAAATGACAGAAAATAAATTGAATCAAAATTGATGTTATAATTCAATGAAAACGAAAAAATTATATAAATATTAATTCTAATAAAAAAATAAACAATAATTACAATGATGAAGAAGGAAATAATATAACGCGAATGAAAAAGGTCAGAAAAGATTGAGATTGAAAGAACTGTAAAGAAAAGGTGAAGAATTGTAATGTAAATAGTAGGATGAACTGCACAAAGATAAAGGTGATCTGAGATAGTTGAATAAATTAAAACGGATAAAATTAGTAGGAATTCGATAATAACAGAAATATAAATTCTAGAGGTAACATAAGAAGTGTATAAAATCAAGTGAATATATGTAGTAATGAGCGAAAAGGGAGGTAGAATATAACGGAAATAGAAGAAGTTATTATATGAAGGTGAGATGAGTGCCGGGGCAAAGGTAGATGTAGATGATGAGATATCAAGTACGAACAAGTAGCTGAGCAACTATAGTAGGAATTATAATGTGATTGGAGTATATATAAGTAATACTAAGTAATATTATGGCCAAAGAAGGTTATGTAAAGGGTGTATGAAGGAAATGCGTGGTCAATGTGTATAAAGCCGGATGATGTTATTTGAGGTAATGGCATATATAAAGGTGAGAAAAGTAGGAGGGGCTTAATGAGGTAGTGCATATGACGGTTATACTATTAATTACCATAGTTGTGATATTAGATAAGGTAGTAAGACTTATAGAGAGTTCTCTAGTAGATTATGAAGAATATTCTACATGATTATAGGACGTGCCTTTCTGTCAAGGTAGAATTAAGAGGATTTATACGATATAGAACTTTTTCCTGGGCCTACACAACTGTTTATCCTGTCCTTTTAGTTAGTTTAGCTTATGTGCCCGGGACCGGGAGTAACCAACCAAATTCAAACCAACGCGACAGGACAAAATGTGGGCGATGAAAGTTGCATAAAAGAGAAATCAACGCCGAGGACTCGAACCACTGCGAAGCAACAGCGGCGCCAGAGACAGTGACAGGAGGCGCGACCACTAGTGCCCGGCTGCCCCCCAGAAAAAGAAGGCGCGAACAGTTGCAAGCTCCTGGCTTCGATACATGGCTGGAAAAACAGGGACTATGTAAAGTCCAAGAAGGGTTGCGTTGACCCCTTACTGGGCAACACGCAGGCTGCAGGGCCCCGGTACAGGGCAACCAAACCAAAGTCAGGGCCACGTGACAGGGGAACATCATTCTTGAGTTTGCATTAAATGCACATATAAACGAAGAAAAATCCTCACACGCCGCGCACAGACTCGAACCGTCCAACAAACAGAGCATGTTAGCAAAGAAGTACCGGAAGTTCCACCACTAACCGATTAACCTCGAACACCACAAAAAAAGGTATCTCTTTACAGTTTCAAAGTTTCCTGCTTCGATATCATTCTTGAACCGATACTTATAAAATCCATAGGAAGTGGTGGTGGAACGATCCCTCGGGCCTACACGGCAATGTCTTCGGGGCTCTGGTTTACAGGACAACGAACAAAGTCAAGAACGCCGACGGGCACAAGATGCTTGTTTGCGACATTTGCAATAAAAGACGAGAAAAATTCACTCGCGCCAAGGCTCGAACATCGACAACGCGTCGCTGTTGTCGATGTACAGATGTACCGGAGGCTCTACCACTATTGCGATCCCCCTGCAACAGAAAATAGAAAGCATCTTAGTTTTCAATTTCTTGCTTCGATATCCTGCGAAACTCGATATTTATCAAATCCATAGAAGGTGGTTGGAACCCTCCTGGGGCTAAACGGCATTCTGCTAGTTTCTCCCGTGTTACCGGAGCACCAACCAAATTCAGCCACAACCGATATGCACACAGCGTGTTGCGGACAAAATTTGCTAATAAACGAAGAAAATTCACCCGCGCCCAGGACTCGAACCATCGACAACAGCGTCGCTGTTAGACAATGTAGCAGACGAGGTTAAACCACTGTCAGGATCCGACACACCAGAAGAAAAAGGTATATCGTTACAGTTTTTAAGTTCCTGCTTCGATTTCACTGCTTTGAAAACTCGATACTTATTAAAAATCCACAGAAGGATGGTTTGAACCCATCTGGGCTACACGGCATTCTCAGGGGTGCTCATGGGAAACAGGACCAACCGACCAAGGTCAAGGAACGCCAACAGGCGACCAACATGCTTTTACGACAAATTTGCAATAAACAAAAAAAAATTCCGCTGCGCCAGGACTCGACCCAACGACAACAGCGTCGCCGTTAGAACATGTCAGAGGCTCTTACCACTAGCCGATCCGCCTCCGCTAAAAAAGAACGTATTCGGAGTTTCAAATCCCTGCTCAATATTACCTTGAAACTCGACACTTACTTAAATTCACAGAAGGGTGATTGAATCTCTGCGGCTACACGCATTCTCAGGGGTGTTCATGCGTTACAGGAGCACCGACCAAAGTCAAGGAACGCCGATATGCGCACAAATGCTTGTTGCGACAAATTGCAATAATAAGACGAAAAAAATTTCACTCACGACAGGACTCGAACCATGCGACAAACTGCGGTCCAGTTAGACAAGTAAGAGGTGGCTCTACTAACTAGTCCATCCATCCTCTCCAAAAAGAAGTATCTCCGAAAGTTTTGCAAATCTCCTCTTCGAATACTGCTTGAACTCAATACTTATTTAAGATCCACAGAAGTGAAGTGAACCCCGCTGGTACACGCAGTTCTTCAGGGTGCTCAATGTGGTTACAGGAGCAAACGCCAAAGTCAAGCAACGCGACATGCGAACATATGCCGCGTGCTGACGAAATTGCAATAACAAGCACGAACAAAATTATCACTCGTGCCAGGACTCCGGAACCAATCGAAAAAAACGTGGCCGTTAGACAATTGCAGAGGCTCACCACAGTCCGATCACCTCCCCCAAAAAATAAGAAGCAGCCTCGAAGATTATCTTCGCTCGATACCACTGCTTTGAAACCCGGTACTTATTTAAACCCACAGAAGAGTGGTTGGAACCCCTCTGGGCTACAACGCTTTTCAGTGCTCAGTGGGTTCATGAGCAGGCCGAAGCCATGCGCACAACATCTCGGTGCCGAAGAATTGTCAATTAATAGACGAAAAAAATTCACTCGCGCCAGACCACCAACCATGGCAACAAGCACTCGGCCGTTTAGACAATGTACAGAGCTTAGCTACTAGTGTTGTGCGATCAGCCTCTCGCAAAAAGAAGACACTCGAACAGGTGGTTGGTGCAAGCACCTGCCGTCGACATCACGCTTGAAACTGTAACTTTTTAAATCAAGTAGAAGGTGCTTGAACCTATATATATATATATAATAAATATATATATAGAATATATATTAATATATATAATATAATATATATATTACTATTATATATATATATAATATATAATATATATAATATATATATATATATAATAAAATATATATATTATAAATAAATTTTTTGCAGATTAATAAAAAATGAAAATTTTCCAAATGTTAATTGTGTTTTTCTCAGCATTTCATTTTTCCTTTACATGAATATACAAAAAATTCATTAAAAAAAAAACATAACAGATTATTTTCTTCAATTTGGAACAACCAATAGCGAATAACGTGTAAATCAAACTGAAGAGAAAACTACAAGGCTTTCCGCTTCTCCTTGCAAGTTGGAGTTTTGAGAGAGAATAGTGGCTCCAGGTTTTAAAAGTTTCCAAAAATATCTCCTCCAAATAAAAAGTCTAACTAAAATTTATTACCACAACTAAATGAGTATTTAGCAAAAAAATTTAATATCTTAGAAGAGAAAGATGGCGGTTTTAAAAGTCGACCAAAAATATCTCCTCCACCCTACAACTGAATAAAAACGAAACAGTTTTTTTTGTTGTTTTTTCATAAAATAAAGTACATAGTGTTATACAAAAAAAACATACTTTTATCGGTTGCGAATAGTTTGAGAGTTTGCTATGACACCGCTCCCCTTAAATAATTTGAAATATTTACTCGCTATACTATTGCGACATTCTCATGTTGAGGGGTATTCGTTGTGTATCCAATATACGAAGCGTTACATCCACTTTCAGAATAAATCTACACAACGTACTCTCCCACCATCCGAAAAGCGCTTCACGAATAGAGAAGCACACCTCAGCTTCGGTGGCGGAAGGGAAAATATAATATAACATTATTTCGTCTATTGTCTTTCAACATTTCTTCAAATTAAATTTTAGCAAAATTTTAGCTTTCTCTGTTCTGACTAATATTTCAGTTTATAATATACTAAGAGCTATATCTTTTCATTTTCCATTGATTTTCACATGAAAAATATTAAAAGCTTTTATAGTTTTTTTCTATAATATACTGGGGAATATTGTTTCACAGATTCCTGTGTATTATTTTATTGTCAAAATCAAAAAAGGTCCAATCAGACAATATCTTAAAAGCTTTAAGATATCGTAGATATATATATATATATATTATTATTATTATTATTATATTATATATTATATTATATATTAATATTATATGTATTTATTATTATATATATATTATTACATTATTAGTTTACCATATATATAATATATATAATATAGTAATATATATATAATATGTATTATATAATATATATATATATATAATATATAGTATTATCAGTTAAATAAGAATGATATCTTTCGACCCTAATTAGGTGAGAACCCTCTGACCACCACTAAAATGTTAAAACGGTCTGTAAAATGGAATTTATTTCAACCATCCCTAAAAACAAATAGATCCGTTACCGTTTTAGTCTCCGTTAAATATCTTTGGTTTATTATTCAATTTACTTATTTCTCCGTCTTCTTTCCTTCTACCCATCGACCGACCTCTTCTCCAAATGCATCTTCCTTTATACCAACCGTTCAAATCCCTTAATAAACTTCATCATCTCTTTCATTTCTCTATTTTCTTCACCTTCTCTTATCTTTCTTCTCTTTCTCCTTCCTCTTCCATCCCCACCTCTTCTTCTCATCCCCCTTCAATTTCTCCCTCTCTCCTCTCTCTCTCCTCTCTCTCTCTCTCTCTCTCTCTCTCTCTCTCTCTCTCTCTCTCTTCTCTCTCTCTCTCTCTCTACATTCCAAAAAACTCTCTTGCATTACAACACTTTTAAAAAATCTATCTAACTACTTCCCTGGGGCCACATAAAATTACTTTCAGTAAAACGCACTTGGCATATTGAAGCAACAGTAGCATATATTGTAGTGGACATAGTTTGATAATTGCTTTGTTTGCTTTGCACTGAGCACTGTTTTCATTTTATTTTATTTTATTTATTTTTATTTTTATTTTTTCCTACTTTTCTATCTATTAACCTATTAGCTCATTTAGCTCATACATTCCTAAATCTATAAACACTAGGTTTTACTGCCCAAAAACACTTAACCTCCTTTGTGCCTGTAGTTTCACCCTTCTGATAATTTGGCTCTCTTGACTATTTTTACCTCTATTCCCATGGACGAAATAGACAATTTTTGTAACAATCTGAACATTGAAGACTATAATAAAGACTTATATGCTCCCTCAGACTATGATATATTCAACGTTTGACGTAAAGAAAGAAAAGGATGGGGTTGTTTCAGTACTTATTAAAGGAGCTTAAACGCAAAAGAAACTTTCTCAGTCATTAGCTCTGACATTGAGGCTTTTGACGTAACTTTTAGAGAAGGATGCAAAACAATAAACTTTTAGGAATTTACAGACCACCACAAGGGAGTAGGATAAATTTTATACAAAAATCTTGATGATTTATGCAATTGTACACTGAAAAGGTGGATCTCGGTAATAACTGGTGACTTTAATATCGATGTGTCTAGTAATAATACTAACTTTTTGTTAAAAAAAGTTGCTAATTAACACAATGTCGTCAAACGGTTACCTAAACTACATTACAGAGAATTAACACAGCTGGGGGCAAAGATGAATACAATCACTTACTACCCTCTGGACCATAAATGTGGTTCAAATAATCCGCGGTGGCACAACAGATCCTTTACATTATGCACTGATATTTCTGACTGCTACTCTTGCTTCTTAAGGAGTGAATCATCCTCTAAGTTTGTCTATATTTCTGAAAACACCTCTACCAGGCTTATTTCTTACATTCATTGGTTTTTCCACTCATTCCACCACAATAAAAATTGCCACACTCACATCCCTTTACTTAAGAACCTTTCGTCTTTGTTCACCTCAACACCTTCCATCGAAAACCAAACTTGTATGCGCAACACCTTTAAAACTACAATACCAACACACATCATAAAATAAAGCCCTATCACAAAGCCAAAGACAAACACTATAATCCATCTTCTCCCATAACAACACACACCATCAAAAATCATACTTACCATACCCATCTACCAAATTCACCAACATAAACAACAATATACCTAAAACATATATCCTCACCCTGCCCTCAAACTCTATTCTCCCTTAAACAATCTCTTCACCCACCCAAACCTGCACCTAACCCCACTCAATGTATTTACACCATACCTTGCTACGACTGCAATAGACTTTACATAGGAGAGACAAATGACTTTGACCGGAGACTTTCCCAACACAAATACGACTTAATAAACGACAACAGAAACTCCTCTCTCACATCTCATCGCTCTTCGTTAAACCACAAAATACACATAAATAATATGACCCCCATACACAAAACCTCCAACCCACACCTTAGAAAACTCATAGAATCCCTTTGTATACTCTCCACCCAAAATTTCAACTCCATTCCCGGCGAAATTAAAATTGATCACGTATTAAACAGCCTAATAAACACACATTCTCAACTCATCAAAACCATTAACAAAAAAATCCAAAACTAACTTTCCTCTTTTGCTCTTCCTTTTCAGGGTCGGAGATACTACCGTTCCAATATATTTAAAATTTAAAAAATTTTCTGTTTCGAAATGTTAGCGTGTGTATATCCGTGTGTTATGAGTGTGTGTGTGTGCATATGTATTCTTTCTTCAGAATTTAACATGTATGTATGTTATTATAATGTTTATTTTTGTATTTGTTTATATGCTTGCGTGTGTGTGCTACTACTTATATTAAAGTATATTTTGTGTGTGAGTGCAGGTGTTTTGCGTGTATGTATTTTTCAGTACGCCAGTGCATAGGTATGTATGAATATTTGCATACATAATTATGTTCACCTAAGCATATACCTACATTCATATCTTACTAGAAATTTAGCTGTAAATATATTATCTTAAAAATAGCAACACAAGTTGTCGGATGTCATTTTCCAGAAATGTTGGACTATGTCAGCGTCCCTTGAATGTTTTATTACCTTTTGAAAATTACTCTCTTAATGTTGTTCAGTTACTAAGAACGCGAAAACTGAAGAGGTCATGTTCTTTGACGAAAGCTATTTGTGATAATTAAAGCGTTCGTTGGTTTTAAAAAATTGTACCATGCTCATCAGAGTGATGTTTTAATTTAAATTTAATATTTTTAATTTTCCAAATAATAACTGTGTCAAATAAAATTACTCAAAAAGTGCTAACAGTTTTAAACTCCATAAAATGCAATAATAGAAATGAACAGAATGATAATGAGAGAAAGCTTCTCTAGTGTATAAAAAAATAGACTAATAAAAAAATTACGTATATAGTAGTAAACACTAAACAATATATTATATATATATATATATATATTATATATATATAGTTATATTAGTATTATATATATATTATATATATATAATATATATTATATATATATATATATATATATATATTATACTATATTTATATATTATATATTATAATATATAAATATATATATATATATATATATATATTTATTAATATATATATATATATATATATATATAATTTATGATATATTATATATTATATATATTATATTATATATATATATATATTATTAGTCTATATATATATAGTATTATAATTAATTATTTGGAAAAAAATCTTGTTTTTCTTCCATTTATATAAATATAATTAATTATATTCTGTTCAAGTCTTTGTAAAATTCTTTAGAGCTATTAGCTTTGTCAGTTTGTAAGGCAATGTTTTGCAATAACTCGTCCCGGTGCTTCGGCGCTCATTGTGCTCCTGTGATTCCGGTGCTCCGGTGATCCAGTGCTTCCGGTATCGCTTCTATTTTCATTGGCATTACCATCAATCGAAGCCCCTTTTGGAGGAAGTTTTGATGGAAATATAAAATTCCATTTTAGGAATTTGTATAAATTCTTTCTCAATTTAAAGAATTTAAGAAGTATTTTCATTATACTATTTAATATATTAAAATATATATATATATATATTTATATATAATATAGTATATATATATATATATATATATATATATATATATATATATATATAATATATAATATATATATACTATATATATATATATATATATATTATATATAATATATATATATATATTATCTATGTATATATATATTATATATATATATAATATATATATATATATATATAATATATATATAGTATATATATATATTATAAGTATATATTATATATATAGTATATATATATATATATGCAAATATATGATAGCTGAAAATATGCTTGGTGATCCCGTAATTTACTTAATTACCCTAAAGGTTTCCATTAAGGTTTTCAATTTTAGGTAGAATTTTTCAGATGTCAAATCGATGTACAATGAAATTGCTTGAGGGGAACCGATGAGGTTGCTGTAGTCAGTTCCAACCCGACGATGTGAATGCGTGACTCTTTTATCAATTTAACCATTGTCTAACGGCTTCTTTTCTCCAACCCTAATGCTAGGAAATCAAGAAATATAATAAAGGCATGTTTTTGGTTAAGTATAAAAGACTACACTCCAAAAGGGTTAAAGATCTGTATCCAAAATAGTTCACATAAATTTAAATAATCCCTTGTTTTAAATACTTGGTCAGATTCCTGTGAGACTAGATTTTACACAATAGATTTAATACTAAAATGTAATTAAGTTAATTTCCAATATAGCGACTGCAAAGTGTCACAAAATTGTATGAACATTCAATACATTCGTGAGAGGTTCTGAATGACCGATGATCGAGAAAAGCAAATTATTATCAAATGCCTACCATTAATCACCAATGACCTATGTTTGAGGGAAATTATTGAAGATATACCATTGACGAATGTTCAGTGAAAGATAATAATTATCGAAGAACTACTATTAATTAGTTATTTAGGATTATCTAAGAATTCATTAACAACATTTTTAAGTACATCACAGCTAGGATTCTTATGTTTAAGGCTTTTATGGTACATTATTTTATTTTTTGTTAAGGGGAATCAAAATGTGTCAGCTTGCAAAAGCCAACTCTAAAGTCGATGCTTAAATTTTTTTGATGTTTGGTCATTCAGAAATTTAATTAAAAATGTGAGTTCTTGAATATTTCGAAAAATCTTTTCCGATGAGTATTGCTAGATGTGTTTGAAAATTCCTGTTAAAATTTATTATGATATCAGGAAACTAGGAAACTATCAAAATTTGTACCAGATTAAGGATTTATTCCTTCGTTTTAGAACTGTTAGCGTGCACGTAATTTTTTATACGAGAAACAAGCAGGTAAAAATTCAACCAATTAAGGTCAAAAACGAATGTTATTTCATC
>JABUQX010014633.1:50000-79295 GCA_015478945.1 Trachelipus rathkii
TGTGTGATGCGAACGTGCGGGAAATTCATTGTGCTATATGAAGTCATATACCACTATTTATTGAAACATTATGCGTTTCATGCTAACTCAAAGTATACATATGTTCTGTAAGCGACGGTAGTCTCCTTACAAGTCACGGTCCGGAATTGGTAAAATGCAGAAAAGGCTTTAGGAAAGGAAGCGTATTGGAAAGGTCCTGATATAGTATCTATAATATTATATATTTTATATATATATATATATATATAGTATTTATAATCTATATAAAAAAATAATAAAATACACTAGGCTATAAATTAATATAAATAAAATAGTTAATATAATAATAAATATTTTTATATATATATATTATAACAATATAATTTATATATATTATTATATTAAGGGTGTATGTGTGATTATATAATCAATAATTATTTTAGTATATAATATAGACACCCCAATATATAATATATTTACTATATTATTATAATAATATCTATATATATTATATGTATTATATATAATAATATTGAGAATGATATATTAAGTATATATATTATCTAAAATTATATATTTATATATGAGTATGTATATATTATCTAACTATATAATATATATATATAATATATATAATACCTATAATATATATAATAAAGAAATAGGTCATCACAATCTAAAGAAGTATTATCTACTTCGCATGATATCTTCGAAAAGCAAACAGGTTATACATAAGAAAAAGCTTGATAACATATATGCGAATCTTAAGCCCGTATGAAATTTGTATGGAACATGAAAAAAAAAAATTTATTTTGTTTATTATATAATTTTTTTATTACAAAACTACGATATTGTTTAGAAGTAAAAACTAAAAGAGCGAATATGGAATCAGCGTAAAATATTTTAAGAGGACACAGCGAGTCTTGTACGGTGGGAATAGGGGGACATCGGTGAGTATTCCGGATACCCTGCCGCTACGGTGACGGGGTCGGAGTGAAAACCTCATCCCGTGATCACCAAGATTCGAAATACCAAAGAAACGGGTTTCCCGGAGGAACCCCGCGTCCCCGGTAAGGGGGTGAAATAGTGTCTCTCCTGTCGTTCCCCCAGGGGAGGCCGAGAGACCTCCGAAATCTTGCTTCTTTTGCGGTTTATTCCTTGGGGTACCCCTTTTAGTATATATATAAAATAAAATCTTTTTAATCACTATCATATTTCATACGCTGATTCTTAAATAATGCTTTATTCAGTTAGATAATTAATAAATCGTTTAGTTTTTGCCGAGATACTAAAAAAATAATAAAAAAAAAAAATTTTTTTTTTTCATTTTCCTCATCAAATTTCTATAACAACCAGAGAGCCTCTGGGTAATGCAATTTATTCAGTTTTCTTGTATCATCTTAAGTTTTCCGAGATATCCAAAATTTAGCCCGCCGCGGCAGCTACAGCCTTGCTTATAAAAGTAATATAACACAAAATAAGACTTAAATAAGAGAATAATAGTGTATATATAGGCCTATTAAAATATAAAGTATATATGAGTATTTTATCAGTATATAATAGTATATATAAGATTAATATATTAATATATATACTATATAGATAATATATGAATATAGTATTGCGTTTCTCTTTACTAGTGATATAACGTATCATGTAATCTATTAATATTGTTATAGGTATTTTATTATAGGGTAAGAAAAACTAATATATATATAAACATAGCACTGAGAAATGCACAGGAGTTGTTATAAAACATCACCCAATAGTTGTAGTCTGCGTAGTACTTCTACAGTGCAATTCGATCAAGGCTTCAGAAGCCAGCCAACCAAAGGTCAAGCACTGTCCTTGTGTATTGTACTACTCACTTACTACGATAGACTTTTATTACGAGGTCATATCAGAAAATTACCAATACTCTAATAACACCATATTATTTATTAAACTTTTTAGTAATCTATATATTCACAAGTTAAAATGAATATAATTCTCTCCTCTGGAATTAATTATCTAATGTTAAAGAGCATATAATGTATATATCATGAACACTTTTTGTTACAGTTTACTGTCTTGTTCGTTCAGAATATGAGGCAATTGGTGTTTACGGTCCATTGCGCGCGATTACATTCTTAACTTTTATGGTTTCTCATTTTATTATAATGAGAGAGATAACCGCGCTCTTGGATATAACAGTGTGTAGGTTGTCGTCTTGATATACACCTCCATTAACAGTAATCTAGTATCCTATATATACTATTGCACTTATGATATTTAGTCTTAAATATTATAAATAATATTAGTATAGAGTTAAATAGTAGATTTTAGATATAAATCCAATATATCTATTGTATTTATATTTATATTTTATGTACAACGAGTAGTTTCTCTATTTATATAGTGCACAAAGTAGATGGTGAGTTTGCACATTTCCTCGTAATTACTAAATAGAGTACCTTTGCGGAGAATTTCTAAAGGATCGGAGAAAAAAACTTTCTTAAATAATCTCTTCTGTATTTATTCTGCCAACTATTCTTTGATTTTATATTTCTATGATTTTAGGACTAGTGTTTACAATTATAATACTTTCATTTAACGTCTGACAGTTATATTTTTTTAAATTCACTTAGGTCAAATATTTTCAATCACTTTCAAGATAGCCTATCGGTCATATGTCTGATAACTCTTTGAATATTAGATGTATTCATATATAATCATAGAGTAATTATACACTCTTATCTTCATGCCTGAATTTTTTTATTAGATGAAGTTTCATTTCGAATCATTCAAGGTCCAAATATTTAATAACTTAGAAAGTGTCGAAAAGAAGAATAAGGATTTTTAGAGATTATATTCGAAAAAAAGGATGATAATGATGAATAAAAAATAAAAAAAAATTCTCCTATTATTCTCCATTCCCCCAATGACACACCTAATTTTCTAAACTTTGGGGTGCGAGCAAATACTATAGTAGATATCTTTATTTCCTATCTTTGGTAGTTATAAATTTAATCAATCTACTTCAAGGTCTATATATTTCAATCACTTCAAGGTCTATCATATTTCACACTTACCTTTATGGAAACCATTTCACACAATATCAAAATTCCGTTAAGTCATCGTGATGTCAGCTAGTGTTGAGTATTCGAATTTACTATTAGTTCACACACTAACTAGGAGTGATTATAATATAGGCAGGTAGGGAGCTACCACTAATATACTCGAGACATCTGTCGGTACGGTTTCCCACTCCTCGGTTCACCCTGATTCCTTATCAGAGTATGATCTGTTTGCTATTCTTCCTAGTTTATCTAATCGTCTTTCATTCAAGCAAAATGATAAGGAGCTATGAGGAAACTTCGAGCATTAGTATGATATATCTGATTTGCATGAGTAATATTATCTTAGCAAATCACACGATTATATTCTATCATAATTTATATTTACATAGAGGAAATTATTTAATGTCGGGGATTGACTGTGGTCAATACCACTCATTTATTTAATACTTTAATCAACACACAGGACTTAATTATCACCACTATACTTACATTTATTTATTTACTCGTTAGACACGGTAATAGATTATGATGGAAAGGAGAGTATTACAGAAGACTCGGTATATGAGCGAGCTAGTGTAAAGTGCGTATCTACTCTCTTAGTATATATATTGATTGCACTTTTATATATATTGATATTATTATTTCATTTTAATATATTTCATCATATATACTCTCTTATTATCAGTATAAACAGTTTCACGTGATGTAAAAGAATCACGGGATAACGATTATTAAGATAATAAGTCCTCATACAAATATTCTCTGTGATAATAATTTAGTAGATTGATGTTACCAAATAGTTATATATTTACAATTCAGTATCACAATTCTCTCTTGATATAGTCATTCTAAAGTAAGTCACATAGAGCCTTATTTACGTGAGTCTAAAGGTACTTAACTTCCTCCATTACGGTAGAAATAATATAGGGGTTTGTCTATACTAAATATATATATATATATAAATATAATTATAGTATTTCATATTATATATTATATTATGATTAAGCACTATATAATATAGAGAAATAACAGTGACTTCGTATATACCATATATAAAATCTATTGAATGTAAAATCCATTTGTCACATGTGACTTGCTTCAATTGAGGAGGGGAAATTGTCTGTGCATATTAAAGCTAAATTAGAAAGGTGGTAAGATGTATAAGGTGATTTAAGTTTTTATAGTTTATTTAATGAAAAATTTCTTTTTGGGGGTGGGGGAATGTGTTGTTGTGCGTGTTAAGTGTTTAGGTTTGATTACTCCAATCATGGAATATGTTATTAATTAATTATTATATAATTATATTATCAATTAATTATTATTATTATTAATTATTATTCCTTCATTCGAACCACCTCTTCTTCTTTCTTCCCTCACCTATCACTAAACTAAATCAATTGGTCGAAAATATATAATCTTTCCTGTCATTTTTTTGATGGTTGTTTCTTTTTTTTTTTTGTTTAATTGTGTCTTAATCAC
This sequence comes from Trachelipus rathkii, assembly GCA_015478945.1. Taxonomy (NCBI): domain Eukaryota; kingdom Metazoa; phylum Arthropoda; class Malacostraca; order Isopoda; family Trachelipodidae; genus Trachelipus; species Trachelipus rathkii. The sequence goes on from JABUQX010014633.1 coordinate 54,518, forward strand.
GTCAGTTATATTGTTTTCTCGACATGGACGAAAGGTCCCCCCTCCGCTAAATGTGCCTTGAATTTTTATAAGTAGGTAAAATTATTTGAAGCTTGTGCCAATAGTGATATCACATGTATTAACTATTGATAATAATTTAATATTCGATTATCCAGGAATAATCTAAAAAAAATGAAAACTTTAGATATAATTGAATCTTTTCTCTGCTAATAATAAAAAGGTGGAAAACAAATGTTATTTGAAATAAAAATTACTTATTATATAATAAATATATATATATATATATTAGTAATATATATATCATATATATATATATAAATATAGTAAATATATATAAATATAAAATACTAAATATAAAATATATAATATATATATAAAAAAATATATATTTACTATATACGGTATATAATATATAACAATATATAATATAATATTATATTATATATATATATATTATATAACTATATATATATATACTCTACCCCCTACCACTAATATGTTATATTATTATTTAGGTAGTGAGGAAGGAGGGGGGGATTGTAGTATTGAGGATATATTATATAGACGTATATAGTAGTAGTATATATAATATATAACGGGTTGTGAAAAAAAACGAAAAAACCGTGGGTCGTTGGGTTTATTTTGAAGAAAAAAACAGTTTTTTTTTAAAAAAAGACCAAAATGGCCAAAATTTTCCTGGCTTTTTTTCCTTCCGTCTCTTTTCTTAAAAACTTACCCTTATTTTCACCTATATACCCTCAACCCGCCTCTTCTCTTAGGTATTCCTACCGCACGTCACACACAAAATTTACAGTAAATTACAATATGTTAGAATTATGAGGTATACTAATATCAGTTATATAAAAGAAGTTATATTACTTAATAACTTTATTAAGTTCTCTAAGCGGCAATTTTATAAGTTATTTGTCATAAATTTAAGTTATATAATTCCATTTTATTATTATTATTATTATTATTGATATAATTTTTCTTCTTAAGAGAAGTAAATTTTCTAATTAAGATTACAATTATTATTAATTGTGATTAAATTAAAATTAATTATTTTAATTATTATTATTTACTATTCTACTTATTATTATTGATAGAATACTAAATATAAAATATAAAAATATATGTAAGAGTAATACTTCTATATATACTTTTAATACACATGTATATAAGAATATATATATATGTAAATTTTCAATATTTACAATATACCATATTGCAATATATAGTATTTATTCTTCACATCTACCTTTTTCCTCCCCAAGACTGGTTTAAAGGTGCGTAACAAGCATACAGAAAAGAAATAGCAGTCGAAGGATAAAGACAAAAGTCAGAAAAACGAAGAGCCCAGCCTTACCCCCCCCTCAGTACCATTAATTAGAAGAACTCGTCGAAGTCAGAACATCCACCCTAGTATTGCTTCCCGCGACTGCGAAGAACGGGACCCCTCAACTACGGTAAATTCACTCCAGTGTATAGGGCTTCTCTACAATCTTTCCCTTTGACCAAGGTGGGCCACAACCATGACCCTCCCTTCACTATAATATACCCCCACTTCTCATCAATTATGCTAACCTTTATTTTTTCTCTAGCCTCGGCAACTCACATTTTCTCTCCATCAGACATTGTTTCACTGACTTCATACAACTTTTTATCTGCTTTTTCTTCGATTCCAGCCCCGTCGGTTTTTCAACACACTCGCCATTATAGCATCTGCTTAAAAACCGACTATTCATGTCATGTCCTTTCTCCACATGAAAACAAAACCATCTCATAACATACTTGCATTTTATTTCTCTCGTTTACTCACACTTTCTTATCGACACCAACTGTCAAGTTTTTCTAATATGTTCATGTCCTCATTTTATCAATTCTTCCTACACCTAGCATAGCAACCTAAAGATTGTTCATATAGAAGTCTGAACAACAAGTGAATCTTTAGATCTAGTAATTAACTTCAATTACCCACGACCATAATCCTCACTACTTTATATCAATTAACACAGTATACACATGCCCCTCATGTTAAGACCTAAACGATGCATTCTAAAAGCACTTAGTCCCCCTTACATTCACCAACGATTTAATTGCAACAGCCACCTTCTTGCCATTTCACAATTTTTCTATCTAAACTCTGATCACAAACCTAACACCTCTTAAACCATATACCCTAAATATTTAAAACTCAGAAACTTGTGCGCCTGCTCACCATCTAACATAAACTTCCAACACTGGAGACTGCCGCCACTCACGAACCATAACCTTCACTCTTCTATGTTTAGCTTTCAAACCCCTCCTTTTACTACACCCTGCCAAATCTCTCTACCATCCTCTCAAACTCTTCAGATGTAAAGCACAAAACCAAAACCAAATCATCTGTATATAATAGGTAGGGCACCCCTGACTCATCTCCATCATTCTAACCACCAACATTTCCTGTCACGCCCACCTCAATTTCTTTCATAACTTCAGTTGTGAATTTGGTTAAACAAACTCTCACTGAAGACCCAAAGGAAAAGACATAACATACAAACTATGCATTTCACTCCGCTATTAATATGCTGATTATTCAATTCCACTTTGATAACGATTTAATTCCTTACATTCAGCGAGCCGTGACACAATCATCCATATCAATACTTGAATTCAATTCAGTAAGTCCTATCCCCTCAAAACCTATATATCACATAAGTACACCCTGTTCCCGAGTATAAAAGACGCGTTCCTATTAACGCACATCATACACCTCCTTTGCAAATCCATAAACCTTAAAGATACAATTTTAATTTCTTTCTCTTTTGCCTATATTTTTTCTATCATATGTTGCTTCATGTAAAGTTTTGATCCTATCCTACAATCCTCTACTACTCCTATAACGCACCTATGTTCTGCACAACCAATCAGGTAGTCCTTCAGTTCACTCTGCGCACTCTTTTCCGACAAAAACACCTTAGCATTAATATATTCCCTACAACACTATATTATTTTATTTAAGCGAGAGATGGAGGGGCACCTAGGTATTATATAATTTCTAGCAGTTCCCTTTACTCTCCTTAACCCTTATATAAAGGTACTATTACTTGCCCTCCTGCTCAATCCTCTCGATTAACTAATTAAAATCGTCTACGATTAATACGCTATTTATTAACACAACTTCAAGATCCTAACTCAATTCTAAATCTTGCCATTTTCCTCTGTTCGTTGATCATTTCTACCAGTAAGTTCATTCTCTACCAATGCTGAATTTTACAATTATTCTTCCAATCATTTCCTACTCTTATCTCATTTCGCTCCTCTTTTGCTGTAATATAACTCGATCTCCCTAATATATACCTTTTATTTCCTTCTAGCAAAACCATCAATACACTACACACAGTCTATTATTCACCTCATCATGTACTGCCAGTAATATTTATCCCCAGATTGTTCAGCAAGTGTTCTTTCTCACACTCCACTTTCACATCCAGTTTCAAATTATGCAAAACTAACTCATCTCGTATCATTATTCTACACGCAGTGTTCCCTCTAAATTTCTCTTATTTTAGTTCTTAACGTCTTTGTCACTTTCCTTCCAGAAGCAGCTTCCTATTCCCTGAATATGTTAGTAAGAATTGTCCCCATTATGCACTTTGCCTCTCTTTCTCAAACTGTTCATTTACTCTTCATCTTCTTTCTCTACGGTATGCTAACTTTTAGATTTCCTTTTGTTCTCTTTATATAATTTTATGCTCAAGAGGTCATTCTGTCTTTTTGAGAAAACTGAATTCATCATATTTGCTTTTAGTACCTATGTTCAACCAACACATTCTTTATTTTATCTTTGTAAGATCTCGAGACTTTGTTCATCTACCTCCTTCCATTTCAACCACTATACTGTTATCATTTCTGTAACCAATACATTTGTTTTTGTCACTGCAAACTGAATTGCTTCCAATTTTATTCAGTATGTTGAACCTGTAAAAATTCGGATCATTTCAACTGATTTACTATCTGCGTAGCGGTATCTTTACATACTTATCCTTAATTTACCCTTAATCCTTGTCACTAAACTTCTCACTCCTTTAATTTTACCCATCTTTCCTTTACGTAGCACGCGTGTCCTCTCCATTGCTCAATCCCCACTAACTATATTTGCAAGTTGGAACATGACTATAATGATCTGATAATTTTTTTCCCGCCTCTATTCCTAATACCCTCTTCACACTGATATAAAACATTTAGAGTACATACTTCAACATCTCCGTTCTCTCATCAAAATCAATATACTTTTACACCATTCGGATACATCTCTACCTACATTACCAACTCTAATAGTTATAATCTATGATATCTTACGATGTTTAAAAGAAAAAAGTATTAGCTTACACATCATACCTCTCCCCTCACAGAAAATAAACACCTTCCTACCATTCTCATTTTCTCCTGACCCCCAAAACCACCTGTTATATACCTGCAATGCCATCCCTTTTTTGATCATCTATCATTATATATGAAATAATATATGAGTATATATAAATATCATTCTATTAAAAATCAAATTTTTTTATATCGATATTATTATATATATATATAATATATATATATATATATATATAGGAAATCCGTATTAATAACGTCAATATTTAGGCCTAGAAAGGGTATTGGTAATTTAAAACACCTTTTATATACATAATTTTACAGGTAATTTTTATATAAAACACCACCACGAAAAAAAAAGCATTTATATTGTTTAATAAAAAAAAACCGTTTTTTTTTGCAAAAAAAATACAATTAAAAAAAACCGATTTTTTTCACAACGCCTATATAATATATCTAAACTACCGTAATTATGTATTTAATAAATATATAAGTTATATCTATATTATGTATATATATTTTATTTTAAAATATATTTTATATATATTTATAAAATAACTATAATTATATAGAATATATAAAATATTATTTGTAGATAATATTATAAGTATTAATTGATTATATTTTATAAAGTATATTATAATATATATATATATAATAGTATATTTATATATATATATATAAATATAAATAACTAAATATTTAATAAATATACTTATATATAAATATATATATACTTAATATTATACTATAAAAAAATATATAAATAAATATATATATAATCTGATTATTATATATATATAATTTACAGTAGTATATAATAGTAATAGTATATTATTATATCCTATATATTATATTATGATATTATATGATAAATATATATATATATATTATATCCTTTTTTAAGGTTCGGTTAAGTTTGTTATAAATTTCTATGTTGATTGTAACCCGATAGTGTACTTATTTTAATTGAAAGGAATCGTTTTGGTGGTAGATATTTGTCTTTTTCCATTTGTGGTAAAATATTTCGCCGATGTATAAAATATGTATCGGTGCTTTTTTTGAAATGTAGGTTAAATAAATCGATTTATTCTTTTTTAAGTTATTTTCAAGCCTTTTTTTCAATAAAATAAATATTGGCTCGACTTATCTATTGGAAATAAACAATTTGTACTGAATATAGTGATTATTATTATTATTATTATTATTATAGAGAGAGAGAGAGAAATTATTTAAAATTGGACAAATTAATAGACAATTTACCTCATTATTAGACAATACTTTAAACTTTTTTGTTGCAAAATGTAACATCGAAACCACAAATACTTGTCAAACAAATGTCAAACTATCGCCGTAATGTGTTCCCAAAAAGGTTCGCGCTGATCGAAATTGTGTTGCCTAACTTAAAATCATTGAGAAATAATGTAATTAAACCTGAAATTGAACCAAGAAATATGATTTTTAAGACAATCGAACACGGAAAAATAATAGCTTTCCCAGGATATGCTATTTTATTTCCTTTTATTGCTATGCAAAATATAAGAAACATTAATTTCCTTTCATTGCCATACAAATACTAAAGAAACATTTTTTATGAAAACATGAAGAGCTAGTATGATGCCAAGTTAACTTTGCATAGAGGTCGTTAGGAAAATTGTGCATGCTTGGGTTTATTCGAAGTTAGTGGCTATCTTTAGATATTGGAGACATTATTTGTGTATATGTAGTGGTACTATATTATTTTCCCTTTTTTAGCTCAAAATTTGGCTTACTGAGTGTTATAAAGGAACAATTTTTCATGAGGTAAGATCGTCTTTTTCATCTTCATCTTTTTAATCTTTTTGACATTGTAGATTTTTTTAGATTGAGTAGATCGTTATCACGAAATTCCTCCATGTTCGATTCTGTGAGTTCAGTTATATTTATATTTTCTTCACCCAATTCTTCTTTCAGATATTCTGCGAATTGCAGAAAAATTCTTTACGTGAACTTTAGAATAAAATTTCAGCTCTATCCTTTTCATTATTACCGTGTTTTGATTTACCCCCTAATTCCTATCCCCACCGCCCCTCATTATTAAGTTGTTGAAACACCCTGTTAAAAACATAAATGAGAGCGATAATAATTGATTTTAGTGTTGTCATTTCGATTTTTTTAACCAAAATAACCCGTAACATTATTCGGGGGGGGGGGGGTGTTCCTGTATGTCAGTGTACCTTCGAACCCTTTTTAAATTCACATATCGTTGCTATGCTGGGGTAGTGGCACATCTCAAAAAGCATAAATTTCAGAGGACACTTTTTAATGCTTATTTATATATTTTTAAAATTCTAAATACAGACCTTATTAGTTATTATATAACAATAATAAAATATGATAATAAGTTCTGGATTTAGAATTTTCAAACATAAAAGTATTAAAAGAGCCTATTTTTAAATTTATGCTTTTTAAGTTGTGCAACAATCAAATTAAAAGCTCAACAATATATGGCTCACAAAATGATAAAAGATTATATAAATACATTTTTCAGAAACTATATACTAATATATATTAATGTATATAGTTATATATATATATAAATATATTATGATATATCAAGCTCATCTTTATACCTTTCATATCATATCATTTTAATATAATAAGAATCTATTATCATATCTAAACAAGACATTTCTTGTTATATTTTACCATGTATGTAATACTAATAGTATTAATTACTATATAGTAGTATACAGGCTATAGAAACTTAGTACTCATTATTAAATAAAAAGTTATATATAATATATTATTAGTATTTAAGGGAGGATATTTTCCATAAAGACATTCTTCCTCTTTACCTTTAAATATGTTCTGCATATTATAAATTTTTTTCTCTAAGCCTTCCAAAACGATGTCATTACACACACGGAGAAACTCACAAATATCGTGCATGTTATAAAATGTAGCTCCTTAATAGTTACAAAAATAAAAAGCAGCAAACTTACACACTGGTTGACTATCTCAAGCGCAATTACTTTTTGTTTCTTTTAAATTTCTTATTTTTTTTTTGAGAGAAGAAAAATCAAAAAAGATCCTACATCTCAGAAAGAAGAGTCATAAATTGTGGAAAGCGACCTTTTTCTCATGCTTTGGAAAAGAGTCAGGTCTATTTTATTTTGAATATTTTTCCCTTTTCTCTCTTTTCCACTCTTAAATTTAGGGCTGGCTGAGCACTGAAATTTTCCACACCAGACCGTACCGAACCAACGTGAGCGCACCAGGCATCACTCCTCTATATTCTTTCAAGTATCACTCCAAGCATCCACCCAGGAAAACCAACAATTTCGCAACCTCTCCCACAAAAATTACGAATGTAAGTCTTCGACCTCGCAAACTTATGGTGGTCTTATTGCCTGTGTCACCTATATCCCGAACTGTGCAATGGATACTTTAGAATAATATACCCACTTTATACCAATAAAAACGTCTAATACTAGGAGAAATTCAAACATCCTCCTAGGTTGGTATTACAAGACTCACCTCAGCTCCTTTCACATTTCTTATCGGCTATTTATTGTTTTAATCTTCACAAGTTTATATAGTTAGGCTGAGTAATTAATGATAGAGCATCACAGTAACTCGAAGCGACACGTTTGAAAGGATATGCGAGAGAAGTATTTGCTCAGGTAAAGAAGACAAAAACATCTTTATTTTCAAAAGTATAGTAATTCATACTCAATGACTCTCACGATTACAATTTCCCAAGTGGTGATATAATTATCCTGACTCAACTTCCGTACGATTTTGAGAGGCAGTTGAGGCTCGGGTGGGAATTTATGATCTATTAAATCCTTCTAGCGTGTATAGTCGAGCGTGCGTTAGAGATACTTATTTCATCATACAACCCTTAGAGATGAGAGGATAAAACAGGGTTTTTTTCTCATTACGTGTTCCTCTCACTATAGAGTTAATGTCAGACGATAGTTCATAGTATATTTAGCAAGTGATGTGTATGACGATTGCAATAGAAGTTTATAAAAAGATGAAAGATAAGTTAAAAATATTTTTTTTTCTCAAGAGTATAAGATTCTGTCAAGAAGCTAATCACTATCATTCATGTTCTTAGACTAAATAACTTATTCTTTATCTTGAGGAGATAACTGTCAATTAATAAAAGGAGGCGAAGTCGTTTTAATCACATCTCTTTGTGTCCTCTGAATAATCGATGGAGAGTTACTGGATATAATTTTTCAAAAGCATTAAAGATGCACATCGACAAGAACATGGTTGATATGATAAAACCAATTGGAGAGAACGATAAAAAATTTTAGGAGATACCACGAGAACCGGATGAACATTCTCTGCATAAAGTGATTAGAAACCAATTTAATAATACACATAGATATGTTGAAACGCGTGCGATGCTGAGATGTTCCAGAGTGAATGTTTAACAGCCCGCGAGTGAAAACCTAAACAACTTATTATTAAGATTTTTATGACCATTAAGATGGTAGCTCCTATATTTACACAGATATCATATTATCTAAGTTATAGACGCTCAGTCAGTGAAGCATTCTTCTTCTTCTAGCAATGAGAGACGTCGAAATTTTCAGCAATCCGCGCGATAGAGGGGAGGCGATTAATTACATTTCCACATATTGCTGAATAGACTGCGTAGCCTAGTTTCCTTATGTTTCTGATCGAGATATTTTTCGCTTACTACTCCTGGTTGTTCTCTAGTCACTCTCTTCTTTTTTATACATCACTCTCAATTTTGTGCACAAAGTTAAAAGATCACTTCGAAGTAAAGACTCTATTCTCTTAGTCCTTATTCCCAATGTTAATCTTCCTCGGTTCTTCTTTCTTTGAGCACAAAGTAGCACGGTTAACTCCCTGTTTACTAATTGGAACAAAATATGATTGAACAATCCTCTCTTCCGTAATCGGGTAGTGTTTTCGACACGCTGTAAATTGCCTGCCATTAATGCAAACAAAACAACTACACCAACAAAAAACTACGAATACCAAAATTATACAAACTATATTTAAACAAGCCTAAAACAATATATCTATTAAATACGATGAATGCGTAAGAGGAAATAAGTCTACGAGCAGTCAATCACAACCTACCCCTGCTACCTAAATGTGGGGTGAAGGATTTTAGGGTATCGTGTATTGTAAAAGACGATTATGACTGATGAAGTTAGAAGTCTACGAATAATTAATACTACAAATTCTAAATATATAGACATCCTTATAATCAAGAGATATTTTATTTATATATATCCATATTATATAAATTAAATTTATTAGTTACGTTCTTATATCAGCGAATTAAGAAGCAATAACACCATGATGGATCTCAAAATCACTGACACAAAACATCTCACACATATTTATTTTACTAACACAGATTGTCACAGTCTAAATCAGAAAAACATATTTTAGCTATTACTAGTCTCGAGACTCAACTATATAGTAATGACGTTTCCTTCCATCTTTAGTTTTTACTCTAATAATAACGCTCTTCTACCATTGAACAGCAAAATCTTCTCATTAAAAATTCATCATTAATAATCGAGACATGGGATCCAAACAGTTTAATCAGTTTGATCTTTCATTGTTTATAGACCACAAAGGTAAACTTTAAATCTAATATATTTACACAGATCTACAAACAATCACACCATCTAACTAACCGAAACCTTGTATTTGAGGACTTAAATAAAGATATAATATCGCCATTACACTATATCATCCTTAAACTATGTCACCCATTAAGACCTATGAGAATTTATGCATAAAAGGGTAATAACTAAAGTCATATTAATAACTAAAAGGTAATAAAATATCACATACATGTAAATAGGATATATTATAAAATAAAAAAGACAATACAAGAAAAAATAGATAGTTATAACTATTATTAAAGATATAAAAACAATTTTACTCTATTATTTTATTAGATATATTAATTATTTATAAAAAATCTACTTACTATTACATACTTTACATTTATTTTACATTGATTATATTGATATAACACTATACAAATATATAATAATATAGCACGCCCAAACTAAGAATCCTTTTCTTAACAGGAATTGAACGATCAATTAATTGGATAATGATAACTCATAATACAAAATAAGAATAAATGACATATTAGATATAATAATATATATATATATATATATATATATATATGCTTAACATACCACATAGCGCCGTAGTTTTTGTTATTTTTCCATTACTATGTAATTATTCATAATAAATATCACCATATATGAGATAGAGCGAAGAAAATATAAAATACCACAGACTCACTGATACAAATGCGTATAAGAGGCTGAGGATATTAAAAGAGAGCAATTAATAATTATAAATATAGTGTAACATGTAGGAATATACCAGATTTTACATTATGTATTATATATTATATAGTAACATATTAATATAAATATGTAAACAAAAAACTTATTAACCGAAAACAATATACCTTCAATTAAGTAATGTTAATCTTAAATAAATTAGAATACCAGAGATCCTCAATGCAATCAACGAAAGAGAGTTTAATCTATTATTCGAAGTTACATCATTAAGTTATAAATAGTATTGGTGTAACTAGTCGAGATCTTAATAATATAATACGAAAGTATGAGAGTAGAAGGCCTTTATAAATATAAAAGTTATTATGAGAGCTCAGTGAGAGGTTGTTATTATGAATTTGGTCGATTAGATACATACTTAATTATAATAAGTTAGATTCGAAGTTTTTATATTTATGGATAGAAGATTCACAACGAGAGTAAGTTCGACTAACGAGTGCGTGCAAGCTAACTGCATTAGACGTGCCCACACACAGCTACCACAACAACTCATGGAAAGGACGAGAGACACATAGCGCAAAAAATGCGTCTTACAGCTCAGCCAAAAAGGCGCGATCAATAAACAAATGAGGTGTCTCTTTTGATAATTGCCAGAAATACAAGGAGATATACACCAATTATTCCTTTTAAATTAGAGAGATACTGTTACTAATACGAGTTATATAATGATATATATTACAGACACTTAGTGAGAGAGAGCTAAGCATAGACTATACTCATATAAGGGATATAACTACTTAGATGAACTACCACATTTTCTGATGCTAAAAGTTCTCCACGGTGAGTTGAGTCTTATTTTTCTTGAACTATAATATATTCACATTCACACAAATGCATAATTTAATTGTAATATCAAATATATCGGATATAGTGCTAGCCATAAAAGGCTATTAGTCTCATCTCCTGTACAATTAATACAGTGTACTAACTAACTTCCATCGTAGCTTCATATACCACCAACATCAATACATCTATACACTCAATAACTAAATCTTGCAGCAAGGGCAGTAAATATCTAAAAAAATCATCTTCGGCAAGGCTTCATGTATAGACGATTTCGCACCCCAAAATATTAACAATGTATCCTTTGTCTAACTGAGAGAATCCACTCCAAATCTCACTATAGTTGTCAACCTCCTATACACTCTCTCTCAAATCTATCATCCTAAATGCTCTGCACAAATCTTTGCAAGTTCAGATATCATCACTCTCAAGGTTTATCTTGACTCTCACATCTCAAATTCGTCCTCTGACTGCCAATCACATCCCTACACCTTATCATCTTTTAAATTGAATGATCCTTATCTTGCTAATTAAAGCTTCGCGGTGTCTTGCTATGTAATCTCACATTCACAATTTACATAAAAAAGCCCTTAACAATCTCTAGAAAAAAGAAATGATAATATAAAGTGCACGAAGAACAAGACCTTAGCCTCGTGGAAAAATTAGTCCAAAGTATAAAGGTTTTGAGAGTTGGTATAGGCGTATTTTACGACATGTAGAAAATAAATATTAGAATTAACTAATTAATGCCCTAAGAACACATGTAATGGACTTTGTGTACTATCAATCTTCATCTATCCTATTCAAAGTCGAGATTAATACAGACTATCATATTTGTGATCTCTCGAGCCCCAGAATACCAAATCGTTTCTCTGTGAAGTATAATACCCAGTATCTTGGTCTCAGAATACTCCGTCTGTTAGTCTTCTTCTAAGTCAGGAGAAGCTCAAAAGCTATGTTACACACCTGAAATCTACTAAGGTCTATTCTAGTTATATAATAGTCCTCTCTATTCTCGTTCGTCTCATGTAAATCGATGCTCTCCTAAACCTAGCTTTAACCTCTGCAAAGCAAAAAAATCTTAGATAAAATTATAACATATTTAACAACTCGATCTCTTCTCCTCATATCACAGTATGCAGTCCTCTCTCCTCTCTCATACTCATCTTCCATTCTTTCGATCTTCCTCAATTTCCTACATTCCCAAAGAAGTTCCTCAAATTATAGTGTCTTAATAGCTACTTACATTCTATTCTCAGTCAGAATAAATACTCCTCAAACATATTACTTATTCTCTTCACATCTAAAATGAAACATCCTATTGTGAATAAAGCCAAATATAATACACGATTACGAGTCCACTCACCTAAACTCATCATATCCGACTTCTAAGTTAAACAAACACTGGTGATGAGATCCAACATACACGTTCCTAGATACATGAGAGTACTTCTCGGTTCATAACAAGCTGTAACTATGCAACCGAGAACTTAAGACATACTAAAACATGCAATAATAAAGTAAAGCACTCACAAAAACTGATAAACTTCTTCGAGATCACACAAAAATTAATTTCCTCTGCTTCATAAAGAAATATTAAAAGATAAGTATACTACTATATCTCTATCTCCATAAAAAAACCATAGTCATTGACAAGTAAAATAATATGCACAAGTTCTTCACATCTCAAATAAGCGTATCTTCTACGCTACTCAAACAACCCTAATCTATTATCTATTTCGATTCCTGTGAGTGACATTGTCTGATAAATCATGTCTGAAAGCTAACTAGCACCAAAATGATACAACCACCTGCAAACCACACATACATCACTCTTCCAAATTTGTCCTTCGTCTCAATACTATCTTAAGTTTAAAATAGAACTATATATATATCACTGTAAATATAACGTAAAAAATAGAATAACATATAATAAGTGTACTATCTATCGTCTTTCTATATATATCTAATCTGATCTATCCTCTCTAATCTATATATATATATAATAATAGTTATTAAAAATATATACATATATCTATATCTCTCTCTCTATCTTCTACTCTCTTTATTTTTATTTGCAGTTGTTAATATTCAGGCGGAAAATATTTATGTTATTAATATTTCTGGGTGCAATACACATCACATTATATACTATAGACTGTTTTTTGCTTTTTTCTCACTATACTATGGTGGGTATAGCTTGATAGTTGGCTTGGAAACAATTATTTTCACTGCCATATTTTATATCAAATGAATTACATTCCCATCCCTCTCTTAAACATAAAGGATCACTGAGTGAACACAATGTAGGCACAAAATAAACAAAAGATTATATTTACTCTAATTTATACATTATACTATATTATCACAATATATAACTCGTCTTCTTATAAATTATGTATAGATGCGTATTTTGTGGTTTATAAAAAGAGCATATATATGTTATATAATAGTATTAATATTAACCCTTAATTGGTATGAGTGAGAGTTATATTTATATATATTTATCATATATATTATTATATTATTTAATAATATTATATAATAATTCACTATAATATATTAATATTAATGAATAACATATATATATTAGATAATTAATTAATTAAATAATAAATATGTAATAGTATACATAATAATGAATAAAATTATATAAATAGGTAATTAGTTATTAATATTCCATAATTATAATTAGTTAATATAATAAAATAATAATAAAATATTATATAAGTATATTAATATATATAAATATATATATTACTAAATCATAAAAAATAAGAGTAATATATATATAGTATTTAAATACATAATCATAAATATTAAATTCTTCAAAGATTATATATAAATATATATAATAATTATATGATATTATTATAATATAAATATATATGTCGTTCTATCCCAGCTATATATTCTTTTATAGTTATGTCTGGACCTGTTCGATGGTGAACCTCTGCACATAAAAATCAACTCTACGTAAGCATATAACAATTTTCTCTCCACATAAGGATAAATCGTTTATGTCTCTTCTAACATTTTCGTAAGGTTTAGTAATTTTATCATACTATTTAACTCTAAAATACCATATAAATAAGATTTAATAATTATTAGTAGGTAAATATTAAATATATCATTTAGGCTTTACTTTATAGATAGTAGATAGTAATTATAATTATTTAATATATTTAATAATATCGTATTATATTTAAAAATTCATATTGGTTATTTTCCTAAGATATAAAGTTAATACTTTTCAGCTAAAGATGACGTATAAATTATTGACAAATTTTATTAAATTATTTTTTCACTTTATAGTTAATTATATATATTAAACGTATATATTAATTTGATAGGATGAGCAGTTATCCAATCAATACATAATATTCTAGTATATTATTATTTAATAATATTGAAATATATTATTATAAATGATAATTGATAATTTTGTTAAATCTGAATTTTTTTTTCTTTTTGACTTATTAATTTATTATAATTTGTATATGAAAATAATAAAAAATTCTAGATAAAGTGACCGCATCGATTATTCCTATTTATTTGTGACTTGGTATTCATTCTAATTTACACCCTACAGACAGTATAATCTTTGAAGAAAAGATGTTCCTGAGATATGTCCCGCATGGTGGATAGAAATTTGGCAGGTGTCTTTGCAGGGAGAAGGGGATCTCTTACCATTCCCACCTTGAGCCTCAATACATTACAGAACTTCTGAAGAGGTCCAACCAACAGTGTCTCAAGCGATGTAAAACAGTATTTGTATAGATCGTGAGAGGTGTACGGTAATACGATGCGTGTTCCAGCACTTGCACCGCCCATTCTCGTCCTCTCAATTGTAAATGTTTGTAAACCTATTTATTCTGTTGGTCCCAATCGCTTCTATCTCGTTGGTCACAAATACATCTATACATTTCGGATACTAATGTGTTATATTATTTTTATAGCTTGTACTTGTTACCTAATTAGTCAGCGCCATTACTATCAGCAGTTACTCATATGCCAGAACCAAGAAAACTGAGCTCGAATGATGGTGCTCTTGATTTTTTTAATTTATTTATTTTATTAATTTTTTCGCAGGTGAATAAAAGCAAAAGGAAACAAATATCTTTGATATCGAGAGGCCAATTTGTTTAGGAAATACAAAAAGTACATGCGAATGTGATCTGGCGATATGCTCATGATTATAAACCGTGATCAATCAAGCCAGAACTGGAACACCTCGATATCTTTTTATTATTGGTTAACCTTAACCTGTTGTCAACGCCTGCTGTTATAAAAAGACAGTAAAATCTTACTGGCTGAGAGGGTCTCATGAGCAAAGGTCTCCTCAAAACGAACCCTGCCCACTTAAAGTATCGATTTCAAACACCGAACATAGCCGCCAAGGGGCTATGATGTATGAGAGTGAGCACAATTTTGGGTAAAACGTACGTCGAAGACCTCGAAAGCCGGGCAAAAAATAGTAGGGGCAAGGTGTGTCCTGTTGGAAGAGAACATGGCAGAACGATAAAACAGAGAAATTGCTCCTCCTAAATAACCTGAGAGAAATCTGTAATCATGACTAACCTTTCCACTGCAGTGTTTACAGAGGGGAGTATAAACTTGCCAAACTCTAAAACGTACTCGAGATGAGTCATCATTTGAAAATGCGAAAAATCAAAAGCTTCATCTTGAATCCTTGTATGTCCTATTATATTGTGTTGTGTATTTTTTTATTTCAGGTGCAAATACATTAATCATGTATTACAATTAAAACAAGTAAAAACAAACCTCTCACCTATGCCTATATATCAATAATATATATATTATAATATTTGAGTAATAAATAGTAACAAAATTAATAATATAATTATTTTTATATATATCTAGCAAATAAAAGTATATATACTAAGATAAATAAAGTCAAAAATTGCTAGTTAGAAGATTATATTATATTATATATATATATTAAATAAGAAATATTAAATGTATTAAATAGTTTTTATATAATTATAGAATAATATGAGGAGAAAAAAGATAGACTATAAAATACTGTAATGGATAAATAAAATTAACAAAATATATATATATTATTTTTATAAATTATTAATAAAATTATACATTAATTATATATATCACTAATCCGCATTATCAAATCAATTAATATTTGTTAATAATTAAATAATAGGTAATTTATATCATTATAATACATATATTGCGGTACAGCAATAAATATTTCATATTTCTTAATTATAATTTTCACTCTTTTCTCACTGCAAAGCGTACATTATTCTATTATTTATACCTAATTGTAATATTATAGTTATAGTATTTACATATTATAAAGTAGGTACATGCTAAAAATACCCAAAAATTTTAAATATATCTCAAGTCTTTCAGAGATGGTCTTCTGCTTAAATATTAAGCTCAATAAAAAATGTAAATTTTTTCAAAAAACTTTCTATGTTTTTAGGGTCTATCACCTTGAATTTGCAAGGCAATAATTTTCGTACAATTTCACAGATTCAACCAAATGAACGAGTTAAACGATTAATGTATTTCACATGCACAGATTACTTATCTGAATTTCAACCCAAATAAAAATTTGCTGTTATCTTTTGTAGCACAAATTACAGATGACTGGCAGACCAGGCGAGACAATCTCAGACAATCCTCAATAAAAAAGATCCATACACACAAACCTTAGTAAAGTCTTCACTGAAAGCTAATTGATATATCAAAACAATAAAATCCCTGACCTAAAAAAAACAATATATTATAGTTACCACAAGCTCAAAAGCAGCTATCAACTCATATTTCACTAAACAACCAAACGATTCAACGACTTAAAAAATAACCAAATCAAGTATCAACACCCCCTAGAGTACTTCTCTAATCAAATGATCAGTAAGCCTTAATAAACTAACATACCGTGACATAGAACAATATTCCAATACCATCTCAAACAGGTATGCATAGCCAAATTGCACATAGTAAATCCTTTGAGAACTCGTTAAAAGTAAAACAACGATTTCTTAATCACTATCCCCCTAATCAATTCCAATCCAGTACAATTCTGTCTTTGGCTAATTGGCGAATAAATTATTTGTTAAAAAAATCTTTAAAAATCAGAGTCATTTCAGCTTTGAAATTTCCCAAAAGCCATTTGAAAAAAAATCCTGTTATTTCAAATTGAAATCGCTATTCAAAAAACGGCCCTCTGGATCAAGAAACAAGAAGGCTCCGAATTATTTTAATATCATTAAATAATAATTAGTTTCTTACGGCGTTGTCTTAAATTAGACACAATAATCGTCTCCTAAATCTATTCTTTGCTTGAAATTGACCTATTCCTTATCCGAATATCTTATGTTTTAATTACATATCTAAGTATTAGATCTTATACATTCGTAATAGAAATATTATTCCTTATACGTTCATTAAATTCCAGGTTTTTCTATAAATATAAAAAACATCTTTTAAATAACAACTGTTTAGCTCTAAAACTCATTAAGTACAACATGCTATTGATCTTGATCTCTTAAAAAAAAGTTATATCATCCACATTAACCACAATCAATGCATAGCCGGAGCTAGAACCTGCTTAAAAGTTTTTCCTAACACGCGAATTAACATAACATTTTAAGTTTAACCAAGACTCCCATCCCGCCCCCCCTTCCGTGCACGTCCTCCTCGGGATATCAATATACATAACAATCCGTAGAATACAGTCCTTGACATATTTTTGAATATAAAACAAAAAAGCTTAAATTACAAAAACAATAAATAAAAAAAAAAACCGAAAAACATATTTCGCATAATTTGATCTTTGTTATGTGCGTACGACACATAGGCACCACTGCTGCCTAAACTCGCTAATACAAATTAAATAATAATAGGGTAGTCACTGTTTTAATACATTACTGCCACCCTTCACGTTCATAACGGTATTTTCAAGGCAATTGAAAAAGAATATAAATTACACATTTGTTTAAATTCTCTGTTCTTTGTGACTAACCCAAAACTTCTACCTCCAATATTACTTACAAAAATTAAATAGCACCAGTATCAGAACATTAATGACAATCACATCTGAAACTCTTCCCTAGAGACACGCATGCAGATGAGCAACATGCATTTCTATAGACGAGCTGGAACAGTGGCCTAACACAAGAAAGTAAAGATTGCGCATCTCCCCAAAAGAGCGCTTGTCCATTACCTGCTTGTCTTTACTATACGGTATGACACCGAATCTTTTTTTATACATAAAATGATAACTCTCTAATAAATTGTTTTGATATCTATCCAATAGACATTGAAGACTGTAAAATTTACCCCCAACACACAACATCCTCAATACATTAAAGTAAAAGCTCACACACAAATTAACATTCAATCTATAGAACCATTAAACAGGGACAAACTTTGGATCAAAAAAAGACACCGAACTACTAGTACGTCACATATATTGCCAACGTGTTAAAGTACACTTTAACCCACGTATTGGGACCCACTACAAATATCAAAATCTAAACACTAGCAAAAATATAGAAAATTCGTTCAGAAAGAAATCCCTCCAAGGACATATAATCAGTGCCATCAGGTTGTCCACCATCAACAAATAATCACACTCTACGTTACCGCTTACTAACGAAACATATAATTTCCGTCTATAAAATGACACATTTCAGTCATTCTCAGACATTTTAGTATTACTTTGCTCTTACATTACTGTACAATTTTCAACTGCATATCAGACAGAGATGAAAAAATTAACTACCAGCAATAATACCAGCTCTACATATACAACCACTCATCCCCTCCCATCATTAAACACCCAAATCAATTTTCCATATTTGAAAACCTTGTTTTAAGTAAAATAATTTTAACACTTCACTAAAATTACGGCATCAGAAGCAACCAATTTAGTTCTACCAAAAATTTAGAAACCCTTAAAATTATATTAGTTTACGTATTTTCCCCTCCTTCTCCTAATTTAGTTAACCACTGATTGTGTCACAACACACAATTAACCCATAGGTACTTCTCCAATATCCAAAAAACGTCTCCCAAGCTCATTGCTACCTGACTTTCCAACCAAGGAGAAACCTTGACTGCCAAACTGGGGCGATGCTGTCATGGCTTCGCATTGGTAACCACTCTACCCTTCAGAATAAAATCTAAATACATTAAAACCCCACTTCTCAAAGATGTCCTCTCATGATTTTCCTGACTTGGCAATATTCACACACGTTAGAGCTAATAGAATCTCTGGCCCACCCTTTAACGCGGCTATGTATCTGGGCACTCCATGTCATAGAACTGGGCACAGAAATATATATGAATATCTTAATATAAATAATATATAATATAATATATAATATATAAAATATATAAATGATATAATGATATAAATAGATATAATGATATAATAACCGAACACCGTGAAAACCGTCAAATTGTTGTTTTTTTTATGACCAAATTTTTAATTATTTTATCAGTCTAATAATAGTTTTTTTCCCCATAATTTAATCCGTAATTGTAGAATACGAAAAAGATAAAAATGTGGAAATAAATATTTAATGTTTTTGAAAATTCCATTTTCAAAAATTGAATTTTGGGGAAAAACGTCCAGTGCGTAGGGGAAAACATTCATTAAGATCATGATTATGTTGTGCTGCCAAACTAATTAAATTATAATTAAAGTTAGTTTGGATAAAGTAATGGATAGAAAAACACCAAGTCTGTTATATTTTATTAAAACATTTGCAATTTTTTTTTTTCAATTGTTTAAGCTTTTTTCATTTTTTTTATGCAAAAAGCATGACCACTTTTATACAATAAAGGATAAGCTTTCATAATCTTGATAATCTTGAATTACTTTTAACAAAATGCAATTTCATTTGACTGAGAGGATTTTCTTGGAATCAGTCACACAAGAGGAAATTTTTTTTTACAAATTAAAATGTAAATTATGACAATCAATTTTAAAAATATAATATTTCCGCACTTTTTAACAAAAATACCGTAGGCCTATATAAAGTATTACGCACATTCCTGTAAACTTTTTTATTTATCCTTACACTAGATAGAAGAAAAATAGTATACGAAAACTAAACAAATGTCCTATAGTCTACCATACATAAAAATTAAAATATTATTAAAACAAAAAATTGACTTTTTATAAAAATTACTTCTGGACGCAGCCATCGTTTACCACCCCGAAATAGGAAAAAAACTTAAACTCTTTAAGTATAGCTTACAATTTAAATTTTTAAATGAAAAACGTTAAAAAATATACCTTCTTACTATTTAAAAAAAGGGGTACTCTTGTGTCAAAATTTTACGAAATATCTCAAGTCTAAAATCTTTCATTTAAATCTTTATTAATACCAATGCATATTATTTTGACTTGTAGGTGTAAGTTATTACCTTAAATTTATGGGCGAAAATATACTATTAAATTCCCTTCCGTTCTCCAATGAAAAATGTTTTTTATTTACAAAAATATGTATGAATATTAAAAAGGTTACACCCCCAACCATTTACGTATAATATATAATATATGATATTATATATATATATATAATATATATATATATATATATAATGAATATTATTATTATATATATATAATTAATATATATATATATATAATATTATAATAAATATATATATATATAATAATTATATAATATATATTAAGATAATATAATAGTATATATAATAATATATAGATAAATATAAACTAATAGATCTCGAAGGAAAATAATATATGTTGAGAGCGCAGAAAGTGAGACATCACAATTTTGACACAGTGTATTGGCCCGTGCCAGAAGAACATATTTTAATTTCCAAGTAAGCTAATAAAACTGCCTACGAAAGTGTCTGAATTAGGGAAATAAGCCTATTTCACTAATGTATTATATTATTATATATTATATTTATTATATTGACTAATGAGCTTAGCATAGTTTCAATCAAGCAAACTCTCGTATTCATTCACCTTTCTTTTTTGTTTTCAATATTCAAGTAATTTTTACCGCAACCACTTTAGATAACTATTTTCATCAACTGTAATCTATAGACAGTTAAAAGGCCCACTCTGATATGAACACCTCTCTAAATTAAAAGTATAATTCAAAGCAAACTCGCAATCTTCTAATTTTTCTTTCCTTCCTAGCCTTTTATTTTTCTTTCAAAGTTATTTTATTTCAACTCTCTTTAGAGTATTCATAGTTGTCAACGTAATTTTATTATAAAAATATTTACTAAAAATAAAAAGTATAATGAAAAAGAAACAAGTATGCCAATATGATGAGGCTGCAATGAGCCACCCACTCAAAGGTGTTATTACACATTTAATTTCTACTAGCATAAAAAACACAAATTTCTCTGCCTCATTCTTGTGTTCTACTTCTCATAAATGGTTTTCTTTTGAACCTTTCTTCACTTCCTTTCTGAGCTTTTCAAATAGGAAAAGTATTTTTCTGCACTTGTCATTACATTCAATTATATTATTTATCATCATCATCCACCACCTTCACCACCACCACCACCACATATTAGGGTGGTGTGTTAAAACATGCACTGGAAACAGAATAGTTAAGTAGAAGAATGAGACAAGTCGAAAAAGGAAGCCTCCCTCATACCCTTAAGTACGAGCCATTCGCAGCCAAAATCCACCTTAGAGCTTCACCTACTGCTACAGACCCCACTATGGTTCATCCCCTGAGCCAGGCCTACAACCATACCCCCTCACAAAACCACACATTCACTCCTATTATGTACCATTTTTCTCGGTTGAACCAAATTCTTTTGTTCACACTCTTACTGACTCAACTTTTTCTTCGGTTTCCCAGCCAGTTAACATCCTGACACTCACCACTATACAACTGCTTAACCAATCGACTACCATACATACTTTGCAAATTACCAAACCACTTTAATACTCGTTCTTTCATTTACTACTTTCATCACACCACCTAACTCCCTAATACGTTCATTCTTCATTTTATCAATTCAATGCACAAATCCATAATTCCTTCGTTCCTTATTTTATAAATTCTTTCTATACCTAATACGCCCCTAATATCCATCTTAACAGACTGCACCTTAGATCTATATACCATTTATTCCATACCTTGGGTTCACTACTATACATTAATACAGGTAATAAGGTACCCTCATGCAAAGCCTTGGCTCATTCAAGACTTAAGTCTCCTTGCATTCATCAAAAATTTCATTGCACCAGCCACTTTCCTGCTACACCGCCATCATCCATTTCCTTTTCATCCAACCTATAGGCTAAATATTTAAACTCTAATTGTTCCAGTTGCTTACCATCCAATATGATTTAACACTACAGACTCTCCTCACCTACCACCGCCTTCATCTTGCTCTTATCTATATTTAATTTCAAACTCCTCCTTTGTACACACCTTGCCAAACCCCTCTACCAATTCTCTCAAACTTTCTTCAATCCAAATTATCTGCTTACAATTAGCAGGGCACCTTCCACTCTTCCATTCTCCTTCAGTCTATTACCCTCCCTTGTCACCCCTACCTTTAATTCTTTCATTATTCCGTCCATATACAAATTAAATAGCCTTGGAGTCATTACACATCCCTGCCTCACTTCACTATTAATATTAAACCATTCACTCTCTACTCTTCATTCTTAGACACGCTTCACTATCGACATACATACTTTTGATTCCATTCAGAAACCTGCTACCAACACCATATATCATTAACACCTTCCACAGAGCTTCCCTATTCATTCTGTCATATGCCCATTCCAAGTCCATAAACGTAATGTTTCCTCTTAATCATTTTCTCGATCATTTGCTTCACTGTAAAAATTTAATCTACACATGCTTTACCTCTCCTAAAAATATACCTTTTTCTCAACAATAAACCCACGCACTCTTTCAACCAATATACCAGGATATATCTTCCTTACAAACACACAATAAGTTAATTCCCCTATAGTTATAGTTCTCCTTATCACCCTTACCATTATACAAGGGTATTATCACTGTTTTTCTCCAATCCTTCAGAATATACATCCTTGAAAAATGATTCGGTTACACAACTTCCATACGCAGTCAATCAATCTCACCGCCATTCTCGATCATTTCACCAGTAATTCCATCTATACCTGCTGATTACCATTTTCTAACTTTCTCACTTCACCTATTACCTCCCTACTAATTACCTTGTCCTCAAAATACCTACATCTTTTTACATCATCAAACCCAAGCACATTCACTATTACTTCATCCCTGCCAATGTTATGCAATTTTCGAAATGCTTCCTCCACACTCCACACATCCATCTCATCTGTCACTAAAGCACCATCCCTTTTCATTATTCTATGAATATTTCCCTTACCCTCCTAACCTTTCGTACTTCCTTCCAGAACTATTCCCTTGAAGGTCCCCATTCATCCTCGTTCCAAACTGTTCATTTACCTCCTTTTTTCTTCTATGTATGCAACCCCTAGCTTACTTTTTCTCCATATATAGTTCCATACACCTTTCTTTCGAAACCTAATCATTGGCTTTTTGTACATTTAACCATGCATTTTATTTATTTTTTTACCGTTGGCATCACCTTCATTTTACATTAACTTTTAACATTCTTATTTCCACATATTTCACTTGCACTACTAGCAATCGTTTCTCTCATTTGGGTCCAAATTTATTCCATTGCATCTTGTTCACATTCAACTGACTTATTTGCAAGTGCTATCACATACATTTATATAATAACCCTGTTCATTTAACTTCACTCTTAATTCTTCCTACTTCCTTCCTTTTTTTCTTTCTTCTCCATCCATATCCCACTAACTTAATTTTACATACAACATTATGATCTGATATTCCCATCCCCAAAACCCATTCACTGATTTAATTAACATCCATTACATACTTCAACATCTTCAACACAAAATCAATCATACTCTTCACTTCGACACCATCTCTACCTACGTCAACTCTTTTATGCTTATGGTTAGTCTTGCGTTCAAAAAATGTATTGCTTACACACACAACCCTTCTCACAGAAGTCAATTACCTTACCATTCTCATTTTCTCTGGCAACACCAAAGTTGCTTGTTATATCATCCATCTTTCGATCCATCCATCAACCCATTCAAGTCACCTAGAACAATTATTCTGAACCCCTACCCACTCCTTTCAAAACATTCAGATCGCTCCAGAAAATTTCAATCTTCTCCACATCCACATGAAAAGACCATTTGC
>JABUQX010014634.1:0-16298 GCA_015478945.1 Trachelipus rathkii
ATATAAAGGGAAACAGTTAAGGTCCTCAGAATCTGGTGTTTCAAAATGAGCATACAAAACTATCACAATAGAGGTAATGTTTTCATCCAAAATGAGAACACCTATTTTCTGTAAATCAGTAGTCAATGAGAATATTTTTCCTTTTGACAATTTGAAAACTTGTCATTTGACGACTTGCCTGCTCAATTTTGGACATCCGTTTTGAGGACACTAAACTTCTATTGAGCAGTTTCTTTTGTGTATAGATATATATAAATATATATATATATATATATATATAAATATACTAGTAATATATATATATATATAATATATATATATATATATATATATATATATATTACAAGAGAAACATCTGTAACCTAGCTACAATAATAAGCTTATATTATTCAGAAGAAAAAGAACCTATGTCAACTAGCATATTACGCTAATCAGGAATATATAATGATTCATAGCATAATAATACGGCTCACCATAATCTATAAATATATATAACTATATTAATATAAAGTTCTAGATTAAGAACTTGTAAAAGAATTTTCTAAGAAGAAATGGATATTGGCAAGTGCAAGAAAATTGGATTTTAATTACTTCACACTGCTAAGACTTTAGCAAATTTAGAGTGAAATGATCTTGGAAGGCCTAGGTCTTCACGTTTCCTAAACATTTAGGAACGTGGGATAAAGCACTATAATAGATATTAAAGCTGTTGAGAATAGCAGATTGTTTATATCTCAGCCTATTAAAATACATAAGGCCAGTATTATCCCGCTTTAAAGCTTTTCAGTAATTACTATATTAATATAAAATGTTACAGAGTAGTTAAGTACAGATCGAATCTTCAGGACTATTTGGAATTAATACTTTGAAATAAATATAATAATATAACCTATAAATCGAAACTACCCCACAGAGTGAGCAGTTGTAAGAGCTGTTTTACAAGCCGGAGTAGAGCATACAAATCCAGAATGATCCATAGAACGTGTCTCCAGTCTCGACAGTTCAACGAATGATCTTATAATTACCCCATTCTTATCACCAGTGAGCCCGCGCAAATAAAAAAGACGAGACTAGAATAGAGTCATCAATGAAAGCGCCAACAACACACACAATATATGTTTCATGTACTCAAAGGCGACAAAACCGAGAGTGAATCTACTCAAAATACCATAAAAGAAATATTGCTACATGCCACTCTATGCATTTGGCATACTCCCCCACGTAGCCTTTCCAACAAACTAACCTTCTTATCTCCTGACACCTGCTTGAAAAAAAGAATCACTATTAATTATTATGAGATAATCCTCTAGGCAAAATTCTGCCTATCTGAAAAACCAAAATGACAAGCGTCGTGTGAAATATGTATATACAAATCGATGTGCTTACCATGTACAAGAGATTCAGGACCATTGAATAGATGTAATTTAGAGGGTCAGCCTTTCTCGACAGGCAAGGATTGAAGATGAGCACCCATAACTTCAGCATGAAATAGTTTTGAAGTAATGAAAACAGCATGAGAAATTTTTACAAAATCGGGTTCAACCTATAGCGATGCGTTCCCAGTTATATAAAAACGACGCCAGATGCGGACATACCGGCAGGTACAACCTAAGCTTTCTTAAGTGTCTAAGCTCAAGAGATAGGAAGCAGAAATTAAAAATCTATAGAAAAATTACCAATATATGGAAATTCAAATGTGTTGAAAAAGATGGCAGAAGAAGGGAATGGCTCTATAAGTCATTCTCAAGTGGAATTAGATGAGCAAAATATATGAGCGAATAATAATTATATCAGCTATAACTAAATGTAAGCAAGCGGGTGGTGCAGTTCGATGAGCTAGTGGAAGAAAAATAGAAAAAAATAACAGAGAGTCTGTAATTAATTAATTTCTGCAAAACTAGCAGAAAGTATTTAGCTAGAAGGTAAAAGAAAAATCAGAAAAGATCTTTGCATTTTCCATGGTGTACAGAGCGATTAGTAATTAGCATTACGATTAAACTGATTTGTTTTTGTTGAATTCCACAACTCAATTCAAAAAAACTGTTAGACTTTAAAGATTAAGATAATTACTGAAAGCAATGTCCGTGCTGATAATAATAAAACACTTACAATGTACAGCAAGTAATAACTTCCAAAAATCACGCATGAGCGGCTATAAAATAATTTCAGGAACGAGAGAGAGCTAAGATAGAACATTAACACACAAGCAAGAAAATATTAGTAAGAGAAAAAATGGTAAACTAACCGAAAGCTGTGGGTTATTCGTACCAGGGGGAATCTAGTAGGATAGCGTCCTACGCACTCAACAGCCATCTCCGACTCATTCAACACCAAGGCAATATTCAAGAAGATAATATGGATATACGACTATCGATCTAAAGAATAAGAATATATCGGCTCCTATCTTGAGACTAGAAAATAAATATGTCCCAAACCTATAACTTTATAGCATAGTTTCATGAACAGTAAAATCAACTGCAAACCTCTAGTGAGGTACGATAACAGATGCAAAGGTGAGAGAGAGAGTTGATCGTAGCTGATTTTAAAGTGTTTAGATTCGTCGTGACACAATGAAGTAGTAAGTCAGACTTAAGAGATTTATGCAGATAATAAATCGAAACCAAAAGCGCAGGCCGTAGGGAATAATGCTTATATTATGTTAAAACTGGCGGCCGAGTATAAGAGCCAGCCAGACTTTACGAAGAGCACTCCAGTAGAAGAAAAAATAAGTTAACAACATAGCCCCCGAACGCTATCTGGTATTACTCATTTATAATGAACATACAACATCTAATACTTATTTGAATATAATTATGTTGGAAAATTCACTAGTGATCATGTAAGACATTTAAAAATATATTAGTATTAAGCGACATTAATGTTCGTTGTTTTCTAGCTGCCGATTACGTATTCCTCAGCCGGAACTGAAGCCGATTAGAACAAAAAGTTGAGAATATATTCGTCGATATGCCATATCTGCCATATCTTCTGTTGTGTGTCTGATTATATATAATATAATTATTAATATATATATATATTATATAATATATAATATTAATATATATATATTAATTATATTAATAATTATATAATATAAATAATATATTTATTAAATATTAATAGTATATATATAAATATTATATATATATAATATATTATCTAATAATTAATATAAATAATTATATTATATTATATATATATTTATCAAATATTATTATATATATATATATTATTATTAATATAATATATATAATATATATACTATATACGAACAAAACAATTACCCATCTTTAACATTAATTCTAATCCATTCGCCATCATATGCGGGATACTTAGAAAGGAAAGTTATTTTTTTTTATGGTCACTTTTAGTGGTAATGCGAATTGTAATAAGTTTAAGTATTATGTGCGCTCTGTGAATTAACGAATCTTCCGAGTCTAAACAAATGAAAATAATGTCTCCCCACCCACCCTTTTCGCTGATCCTCGGCAGACCACTTCCTATACCCATTATTCCCTTAATTGCATAAGGGTGTCAAACTCATTTACTATCGATGCATCGAGTGGCCAATCCACTGACTACAAATAACAGTTCCTCGATGGTGCCGCAAATCTATATATATTAATACCCTATATTATAATTTATAATTATAAGATATATATAATTTATATATATATATATAATATATTTATTATAATTAATTAATATATATATAATAATATATATATTAAATTAATAAATATATAATATATCTTAAACTTAAATTATATATATATATCACAATTAAATTAATTAAACTATATTTAATATATATTATTTTTAATAAATATTATTAATAATATTTAATATTAACAGAATTAAAATATAAATGAATTCATATATTTTTAACATCTTTCATATATATATGGGATATATTAACTATATAGTATAAAATATATATATATATATATATATATATATATATATATATATATATACTATATATACACAATTTATATATATATATATATAGCATATAATATATAATATATATATTAAATATTATATATATAATTTATATATATAATATATATATATATATATATTATAAACCTATTAATAATATATATATAAATATATATATATATATAATATATATAAAATAGTATATATATGTATATATATTATAAATAATATTAATTATACATAATTATCCATATAACAGCAGAATTTGAATTAATATATGACAACTCTCAAAGAAAAAAAATTCAATCTTTAAATTAACTTTTAATTATAATTTGGGCTGGCGAAATGGGCCTGGTACTTGAAAGCTTCTTTGGCCGCATTATCGTCCCATGTCCGCATTCGGCCCATGGTGAGGCCGGGTGCGTGTTTGACTACTCCTGTGACCTTCATATAGATTCAGTGTGTAAATTAGCTAAGTTTACCTATATGTAATACTACGTATGTCACTAAGCGGTATGAGATAAAAAATTCATATATAATCCAAAAATAAATATACACTAATAATTAATTCAGATATTTAATAAATAATTTACTACTATACTATTTATTACCCATATTCTGAAGATATACTATTATATTATATTATATAATTAGCAATATATCATAATTACTCTCACTACATAAAACATATATACTTATATTAAAATGATCGAAATTTGGAACATATTTTGAGAAACTAATATCTAATATATTAAAATTAAACTTAAGTACAAACATAAATTAAAAACGGTAAATCTTAATTATTAGATTATAGACGTTCTCAGACTCAATACTTCTTTATATAGACTAAAAAGCATCATAAAAAAATAAACACTTAAATTATAATAATAAGTAACTTAATATATATTAATTAATCATATATTAAAACAAATTAGATCAAGACTACATCATCTATCATTTAATATCGCAACAAGGGTTGAGCCTAAGATGTAATAATACTTGATGATTTTTCGTAAATATTAATGTACGATCAGGTCATAACTTCAGTAGTATTACAATTACTACTTTACAATAGATCAGTGAAGTATAAGAAACAATTTGCACAGTTTAAAATAAGTTATAACTACAGTAGGAATTATCACGATAGTTTAAAGTGTTTTAAGTTATATAATAAGATTAAATGATAGTGACCAAATAATAATGTAGTTGTTGATATATAATGTTGTAAAATATTTATTATTATATATATAATATTAAGTATATTAAATATTAAAAATATGTGAGTATTATTTATATATATGTATATAGTTATATATATAAGATATACTATATTATAATACTATACTATATTATATATAATAATATGGGTGAAGAGAATCTGGGAGAAAGGAGTTAATATATATATATATATATATATATATATAAGCTAATATATATATATATATATTATATATAAATTATAATATATATATATAGATAATATATATATATATATAAATATATATATATATAATATTTAGGGAAATGTATCCTCATGAATATTAGTATATAATGAATTATAGGTGATGTAGTAGAATTATCTAACATAATTTATGGACGTTATGTGAGATCAACCTCTGTTGTTCTAGATCCTCATAAATTAGAATTATGTAGTGCACGCAATGCTACCTCACATATAATAAAGCATATTCGACAGTATATCACCATATAATAATATTTTAAATAATTATTGAGGCTATAACGAATGAATCAAGGTATACATGTTCTATTAATGTATTGCATAAAAGATAGTGATACGGATATAATGTTACTAGCGTAAATAAATAGTACTAGAGAAAAAACCAAATATATATCATTCAACTGAGGTGAGTAGAAATAAAAGTACTTACGCAGAAGGAATGAGTTATAGTTACTTTTCGTTTATTTAATAGGAAATATAATTGATTTCAGGGCCCTTTAGTATGAGTTTATTTAATATATAGTATAACTCACCAAATTATAATTACTGTGTAAGTCATCAGATTTGAACTCTGGGGTTTATACATTATGTAATACCGTGAAATACCAGGAAAATCATCTATAAGTTAATAATCATTATATATATATAAAATTATTATTAATTAGTTAGTAATTAATTACCATATAATAATATTCTTGCGAAATCGGACAGATATCATTCAATATGCATATGTATGTGGTCTTTTAAACTTAAATATCCATAGCACCCTTGTATATTAATAAATATAGTTTATAATGCATTCTATTTAATATACCTATTATATAGTAGTGGTCATAATAAAAAAAATTAAATTGGGTTGTAGTAGTCATAGTAAAATATAATAAAGTCTTGATTAGTAAGGTATATACATCCCAACGGTTAAAGACAGATTGGTTATAATTTTTAAATAATATATATATATATATCCAAAATGCAAGTCCTCTTATCGACTTATTTTGAAAGTGATTTGTATGGTCATAGTAATATTAATAATTCGGAATTTATCATTATAATAATTCAAATATAAAAAATGAGTTAAAATAAAATATTTCATCTTTATTAGTGATTTGAAAAAAAGTAATACAAAGTATCATCCTAAATTACTTCTGATTAATGCACTGTAGTATTTGAAAGTCCGGTATATCATATATAGTATATAGCGGACTAATTTTACTTAGTAATACCTATATACTTTTTCAAACATGATCGTTCTCAAA
Organism: Trachelipus rathkii; assembly: GCA_015478945.1. Classification (NCBI taxonomy): domain Eukaryota; kingdom Metazoa; phylum Arthropoda; class Malacostraca; order Isopoda; family Trachelipodidae; genus Trachelipus; species Trachelipus rathkii. Next base: position 6,661 of record JABUQX010014634.1, read on the forward strand.
ATGGATGAAACCGTATACAATATTAACATATATATTAATATATACATAATAGTTAAATAATGACTTAAATTGATCAATTTCTAGTTTTAATGGAGTAATCAATTCCATATTTATATATTATATAAATTATAAGGATCCCTTGATTTGAGGTAATTTATTGCTATAACTTAGAAAATAAAGATAAATCGTTTTTTTTTTCTCAAAATAAAATAATTATAACTAAATATAAAAAGAACACAGATATAATAATAATATTACAGCAAAGCAGTATATGTTTATATATATATATATCATTAGATATATATATATATACTCATCCTTGCCTCATTCCACTATGAATATTAAATTAATCTAATTACTCGGATATCTTCCCTTATAAAATACAATTAAATAGAATAATACATATTGTCACCATCTATAAGACCATTTTCAGCACTAAATTTTAAAACCCATTAATTATATTAAATTAGCATCTAATTATTAGTTTCACATTATAGTGATACATATACCTATTGTACCTATAAATATATGTAAATTATAGTGGAAAATAATTCCGTATATAGTTTATTACTAAATATTGATGTGTATAATATAAGCTACTTTTATTTTATATTACATAGTTTCTATAGATATGTGATATTATGAATCTTTATATAATATACTAAATAAATTATCCCTGTAATTAAACTAGCTAAATAGTATATAGTTTATACCTTATGTATATTTACCATACTAAATCCTAATATTCATATTAATGGCTCTTAATTATATAGATATCACAAGTAAATAGTACATATTAAAGATATTACTTACTAATTTTGAGGCTATATGAATACCTATTTTATTTCTTTTAAAATTAATAAGACAGTACTTATATTAATTATCAACAACATACAGATTATCTCATTACCTGGCCATGGATACCACCCCTACTGACGACCCTAGCTATATATTCATATCTATAATTATATTTATGAAAAAGTCTGGTACTAATAATTCAACCAGTTGCACATACTAACATAAGATATATATAATGATGATCCTTTTTAACTTTTTATATATAAAAAAAAGGTGTTTAGAAACCTGATTCTGATTTAATCTAAATTCCCAATATATAATATATATACTTAACTTGACAAAAGAAGTAGACCTAATATGTATAAGAATTTACTTTAAAAATACCTTAGCCTAATTATTTATATGACACCTATAATAATATTAATAAATATCAATAATTTATTCTTATTATTATTATAGTGAGTATGTATATATTATAGAAATATATATTATATCATCGAAGAAATATTTATCAGGTAATAGATAATTTTATAGCTACATACCTTCAGGTAAAATTGCTATTATAGCTTAAACTTTATATAACAGGGCTATCGCCTTTAGTTCACTTCAACTTATGCATATGATTTTAGTATATGCTATATATGTGTTGAATGTATTTAAACTAATTATATTGACCATTCAACTTTACAGTGCTGTGAAGCTGTAAATTTTTTCCTTCTTCATTATTTTAGTGTTTACCATATATTAATAATATGAATCAAAAGTGAAAAGGTTTGCTGTTTTCAGAATATCTTATTCTTATTACTTTTGTTCAGCATAGCAGGGATAAAATCTTGATTGTCTTGAAAACAAAACAGAAAAGAAACTTTCGATTTATTAAAGCAATAATGTATAACGTTGTGAGGTAAAAGAACGTTATAATTCACATTCCTAAATATTAATATTATTTAAGAATATCTATCATGTCATTATTTTATTTCATATATGAGATTCTGTAGCTTCATATCTACTATTTACTATATACATCATTTAATAAGCAATTGCTGAAAGTTTTTATAAGTGATTGTTGAACTAAATTACGGTATACGCAATAATCTAATAATATTTCTTTGACAGCTTGCATGCTGTCTATATGGTAGCACGTTTGCGCCAATTCTATTGGAATCCCGTAATAGATAACACCTGAGGTGATCTCAACTAACGTATCACTACCTATAAACGGTTCTTGATCCTATATTTGTAAAATCACCGCGCTCATTATACAAACCGTATCAAATATCCAAAAACAGATATGCGAAGCCACATATTCGCTTAATATTCATTACATAAGAGTCAAGTGATAACAAGATGAAGATAAGATATTACCATAAATATTATATTCACGTCCTTTACTTTCACATTTTTTTAATTTTCGAGAGCATTCACTTGATTTCACACCGTGAACACCATCTTAATCACCCTGCGTTTAATAGCAATCAGATTATAATTATATCTTGGTTCCGCGAATATAAATTCCCCATATTGTTTTTTTTATTTCCTTTAATTTCTTTATTTTATAATGTTTTTTACAGTGGTTATTCACTGATATTGTAATGTTATATCTCTTACTACCTGTAATACAGCTCTCTCCCTATTCTGGAGTCTATGAAGGTTTTGCTTTGCTTTTTACGTGTGATATTCTTTTGTTTGCGATTTTATTTTCGTGCTTTTTATGATTTTTGGTTCTACTCATCTCCTATAGAAGTATTTTCATAATAAAATTAATATTTTTTATAGTTATCATTTAATCATACTTTTTATAAGATGGCGCAATCGCGAAATAAGCGAAAAGCAGCGTTATGCAATCTTCTATAAGTACTATTCATCTCACCTTTGTAGTCCAGTTTTTGTGTAAATCATAGATATCGCAAATTATAAATTTATTTGATTGTCGAGTTTTGAAATCAGGTAATGTATGAATTGTAGCAGGTATACTGAAATAACTGGCTAGGACTGTTTGTTCTGAATAATTGCTAATGTTTATATATTATATTAATTTATAGTCTATTCACACTAGATGATAAGGAAATATATTGATAAGTTTCCGAAAATACTGTTATTTATTGTATATAGTTATGGCATAATAGAGTAATACTAGATGATAGTTATTACTCACTGAGCCTATAGGAAACTAGTGAGCCTATTTTAATATTTTAGTATATTGTCAATACCTCAATCTAATGGACGCCCCTATAAGCGCCTTAATGAAGTACCTTTATGCTAGACCTTATAGTAACTTTTCGCCGCCGGTAGCCTATGTATATATTCAGGCTTAAATTTATATTTGCATGTAACTTTAATGCGATAATAAAGATGCTTTTATAAATAGAAAAGAAAAAAAAAACATTTTATTAATTATTTTTAGTTAATTAACAAACTATATATAATTTCAACCCACGAGTAAAAAAAACTAACGTAAAAATTCTTTATTCAAGCTCCCTGCCACGCCCTTATATATTATATATTGATGTATAGTATATATTATTCACCATGTCCCTCTATTATGTATATCCTTTAACTATAGTGATAACTACATTACTGAGTTATTCTTACGTTATAATATACTATATACTATACTTATACTACCTATACTATACCAGGTAAGGTCCAGCATACGTATTGAAGCTAGCTGCTAATATAGAATTATGTGACAAAAAGTATTTTACGTATGAGATAAAGCCATATAGTTTGACCTAAATATTATTTATATATATATATATATATTTTATATATTATATATATATATTATATATATATAAAATATTTAATATATATAATATGAGAAACTCCAGAATTAATTGAGCACAGTGAATATATCAATCTTCGGAAAGTATGACTACACTTATCAAGAAAAAACAATTACATATATTTCAATATCGGGGTGTACGGTTATTTAACTCATATATATATAAGAATGTGATTAAAAGATAATTCTCCGAAAGTAAATAGACATCTTTAACCATGAAAAATCTAAATTTACATATTTGGGTGGAATAAAAATTTGCATAACATAATATTAAATATATTAAAGATATTTTTTTCTAATATTTATATTATTTAGATATTATATTTTTTCTATAATATATAATGTATTTCATTAAATAATCACCATTTTTTATTATTATTATTTTATTTTATTGCATTTATTCATTACTACGTGAAATAATTATATTATTTTCCTACCATTATAGGGGGCCTCGAGCCGTGACGTGAGGAAGACAGAAGGGGGACGAAAGTTCCGCCCCGTCGTTTTCAAATATATTACTCTCGGTGAGATAGGCCCATTTTGCGGTTTACCTACTATGGTTATTTTAATCTCTATTAGTTATAAATAGTATAAATACCCATAGGTTACTAATAGTATAATTACTAAGTAGGATTAAGAAAATTTATATCATTTATCATTTAACTTAAAGTATTATACACAATTAGTTTTTAGAGATAAATGACTCCACACAGAGTTTAGGCCAGCGATGTGCACTGTGTTCATCACGGGCCCTCTCCTAAACTTTTAGTGGAGGGTACGACGGGGGGAACATTAGTAACCTCAACTACTATGTCTCTGCGTTTCGGCCTCGTTCGCAGCACCCTCTAGAATGGGGAGAGAGGCATAAACCCCACTAAAACCAGTTCTACAATCCTCATGTGTCCGATGACCATAGAATGGCCAACAAAATACATAAAAAAGCGAAAAGAGAATATAAGGTATGAGAGTGAACGTCAAGTGCTTCATTTTTTACGGTTTTTTCACTAAAATCTATGAGTTATTGCGAACGCCATAACTTTCTGATTCTAAATAACAGTTCTCTTTTGCAACGTTACTATTAGTGAGATTATAGTTTGAGCTTCATATGTGGATCTCGCATAGACACAAATTTGTGCGACATAAGTGCTTTGCTATGAGTGGTAATCCGGGCGTAATAAAGCTTTATTACCCGCAACGCCACCAATGCTAAGAAAAAAATAGAGTAAAAAAATATTAAGGGGGCTCGAGCTTTTAGTTTCCCACTATAATATATACTATATATTATTATTAACTATATATATAATACTTAATATATAAATCTAAAAATACTAATATTAATATACTAATATTAACTCATAAATATATATATAACTAACTATATATATATACTCTGCACTACTATTACTATATATAATTATATATATATAATAATATTATATACACTATAATATACTATATATATATATATTATATATATATATATATATACTCAAACTAACGATTACACCCTAGAGATAGATCTTATAATAGATATTCAGTTGCTCGTGGGGTTATCGGCCTCTAGGTGACGAACTAGGCTGAGGGGTGGCAGCGGAATTTATCACGTGTCCTCTCTTGAGTCCACCATCGAGGCTCTGAGCACCCTATAAAATTGAGTGAATGATTCAGGAATACTAATATATATCTATTAGGGGTCCGATGCCTACTAATTTTCTTTTTATTATTTTAATCACATTCTTGGTAATTAAGTACCTATTATCACGCCTGATTGCCTAAATGAGTCACATTCTGATACCATGCCAACTTTCTGTAAGTGTCCGTGTCATGTGTATTCCATATACGAGATATATTCTGTGCCCCTAATACTGGAGTTGGCTACATATAATTTATATATTTCTTAGTGTTTATCAAATATCATCGGAGTAAAAAAAATATATAATAAGAAGGGAGGGGCGCTTAGCGTGGGTCTTGTCAGGGTTGGGAATTTGTAGTATATATATAATGACGTATACTAGTCCTTAATAGTATATAATCCTATTATTACACTAAGGGATTCATAGTATATATAGTACGATATTTCATGAATAAACTTATTATATTATATATATATATATATATATATTTCTATTATTAGGGGTGAATATTTATTTATTTATTTCAGTAAAATTTGATTGCTCCAGATATAAATTATCTACTTATTAAAAAAAAAAAGTGATAAAAAATAATAATATGACATCTCCTAATATTATATATATAATATATAATATTAATTTAATATAAACAATTATTTTTATATATATGGAGTGAGTAAAATTAATATATATATTACAAAAATATATATATTAAGACAATACAAACTGATTTTCATACTATAAAACATTAAATTATTTGAAATAATCTCTGGGCTGTTAAAGAATTAACATTATAAGTATATATATTAATAACCTCTGAAGTGAATAATATAACGATAATCTATGTTTGATATTTACTCACTTATATATATTAGCTTTATTTTATTTTCATATATCATTATTATATATTTCATTATTAAATATTATAACATCTAAAATAATTAATACCTTATTAAAACTTTAAAAATATAGGTACTTTATATTATATATATTCTATTAGTATATTATTTTTTTATTTATAGTGATCTTATATGGTATCATATGATAATAGATTTATATTTATTAATTATTATTTTTCACTATTCACATATATATCTTATTATATAATCTGTGAGGATCGGGTTGACTGGTTCGATTCGGATTTACTAGACCCGCTCATTTCGATTAATTTACTAATTATTATTGTTATCTGCGCAATTGCAACAATCTAAATGATGAACGTGAAATAATGTACTTTGTAGATAGCACCGATAGTCCTAATTAACTGGGGTGTTATTATAATAATTATTTCAAATTATTTATTATATATTTATTTAATTATTATATATTATTTTATTTATTTATTTATTTTTAATTAATTATATTATATATTTTTATCTAGTTTTATATCTTATATTTTATATATTAATAGTTAATATATAAATACCTTATATGATTAAGTAACCTACAAGATAAAACTAAACTTTATAAGATTAAATATCTCATTGGAAACTCAGTGATATGATGAGTCATCATCAGAAACTTCTTATTTATCATGTCCAAATTATAAATTTATTATATATAATAGGTTATATACTTATATTATTATATAAAAAATAAATTATTATAATATATATATATATATAATATTAATATATATATTAAGAATATATTATTATATATTATATATAATTAATATTATATTAAATATTTTAAATTAAAATTAATATATATATTATATTATTATGTAACGTTCTACTATCACACTAAAAGTTTGTTTACTCACATATTAAAAGACTCATATATATATTTATATTAATATATATTTAAAATATATATATTTAATTTATATATAAAAATTTATATATTATATATATATTATTATTATATAATTGATATAAATATAAATATTAATTATTTATATCTATTTTATATATATATAATATGTAAATGATTATTATTATATATATATAATTATATTTTAAATTAATATTAATTAAAAAATTTTATAATATATTTTAATAATAATATTATATATATAATAATAATTATATATAAATATTATATATAACTATTATTTTAATATATATAAATTATCAACTTTCTTAAGTTATTTCTTATACATTATATATATATATTATTTATATATTAGATATAGTATTATATTTATATATATATACTATATATAATATATATATATATATATATATATATATATATATATATATGAACGCATCACGGGATTAAATTTTGTGGGACTTGAAGAGATGGAAAGTAATCGTCCAGTAGGAAGTTTGTTGGAACGGCTCACGAAGCCCCATTTGTCCAAGAGTTTAGACGATAAGCAAGATTTAATGTGTTTATTGTGAATTTTCTGTATTTCCTCTCTTCTCACGCTAAATGATCAGGAAAAAATTCGTTCGAGAGCGATAAGAGTCGTTTTCCTCCGTCAAGTGGTTTCGAGAATTTCGAACACCGAAGTGACGTTTTTAAAAGGGAAAGAGCCATTTTTATTCAAAGGTCAACGCTCAGCTATTCTATACTTTTCGTTCGGTGTATAAATACTGGTATAATGCTAAAATTGGTGTATAAAATTTGTATTTAGTACTATTGTATGTATATATATTATTTCGTAGTTATATAATATATAAATGGATTTGGAGTAAAATGATTTTTTTTATTAAGTTTATATTTGGAAAATCTATTACGGAGAAGGGACATAATTTTTTATCATTAAATGTCGCTATAAGAATGGAATGAGAAAAAGGAAGCTGGAGAAGCATTTATATGTTGCTTTCCACTCGAAATATAGTTTTCTTGCTGTAAGCTTAGCTCGATCGTTTTCGAGAAGGCATTTAGAGAGAATTCGTTCGTGCGAGTAGAACCGATTCGAAATGAGAGTGACTTCTTAGACGGATTGATGGCAAAAGACCTCCGCAGCTTTCGAGCGAGAGAGGAAAATCGTCGAAAGTGTCACATTGAAGCAGATCTACAGCAAGCAGCGGCAAATAACCGAAAATAAGCCCCCGTGACCGGCATGAACATTTGCGCCAAATTGTATGACTTTTAGCACCGAGCCTCTCAGACACAAAATACCGTAGATAGTAGAATGAAAGGCTTTTCAGAGGGAGACATCACGAGACTTCCATAAAATTCAACGCACGCGTCCAATTGTATGACTTTTAGAGACGTGGTTGTTCGCGGCCAAAATTCATACGTACCAAAACGAAATTGTCGCGAAGGCTTCTACGAATTTGACAGTTATACAGCAATGCAGGGTAAAAGACCAAGTTTGAAAATTGAACGGTTTCAAATTATGGGATTTTACGTAGTTAGAAAGTTGGCTGAATTCAATTGCTTTTGGTGCAAAAGTCTTGATGCTTCCCGGAATATGCCAAAACTAGAAAGAGAAAGAAACCATAAAATGGCTACATCATTTCCTGATATATCAGATAAATAGTAGAACTAACAAGAATTATGACCCAAGTAAGACAATTTTCTTTAATTTTGGAGAAACTTTTGTGTTTTTTATTTGACTTTTTTATTACCTTTAAAAAGTTAAAGTTTTTTCCTCAATATTAAACCGAATTTCATTTATATATATATATATATATATATATATATATTATATATATATATATTATATATAAACATATTTTAGCAGGTATCATATTATTAATATATATAATATATATTATATATTATATTATATAATATATATATATCTATATATATATATATATATATATATGCTCTAATATTTGAGCATTTCAGTGTATGTTTATAGGAGATGTGTGTGTGTAAGGGCTTTTGTGCCATACACATCTGTGCTCTTTTGTAAAGGGCTGACTTACATACCCTAAGGTGCTCCTTTAAAGGTCGTTATAATGTTGCTATGCCAGTGTTAAGGCATTTGAATTTAACCACAAAGCATCCAAATTGACCAATGAGATCGGTGAATTTAAATGGAGCCTAGCAGGGCGGCACTCTTCAGAAAGGTGCCTGTCGCTGGTCGAGGATTCTGTTAAGTGTTTCGAAGAGAGGTTTGGCCTTTGTATTTTTGCCTATTAAAATAATCCATTAAATGAATATTATAATATTTTGAACTATTAATTAATATTTATAACATGCATTTATAACAGATAAAGGGGGAATTTCCTATAGTTACGCCAATGGCTTTACAGCTGTTCTTTCAGAGTTTCAGACAACCGTCATTTATCCTTAAAACAATCAATAGCGGTGTTTTTTCTAGTGTCTACCTCCAACTATTTTTTCCTTTTCATTAATGATCTATCTGTCACTTAGTTTCCAATTCACTCTTATACCGACTACCGCACCCATTATTATTCTTTTCATTTTCAAAGACGACTCACTCAAGAGCAAATAGTTAATGCTATAAGGATAGCTTTGGAATAATTAACTCAACTCTGATCTCTCTCAAATCT
>JABUQX010014635.1:0-20000 GCA_015478945.1 Trachelipus rathkii
TTATCAATTTAATCTTAGAATATTATATAATATAATGTAAAATGATCATAATTTTAATAGGTTACTAAATATTAGTTATAATTGATAAAGATATAATTACTTTTAAATTAAAATTTCAGAAATTCTCTCAGAAATTTAATATTCTTACTTAAAATTAATAAATTAATTTCATCACACTAGAATGTATTTATATTTAAGTCCCTGATCTAAATATTATATATATACTTATATTTAAGTTTGATAATACATAATAAATTAATAAATTAGTTTATTTAAAATAATATAAAAATTAAAATTTATTCTATTTAAATATGTATAAAATAAATTACGGTATGTTAATATAAACTTAACTCTAATTTAACTATTAACTGCTCATACATTTTAGTCGCTATTGTAATATTTATGAATAATTTTTGTTCTTTGAATAAGAAAATTTAATTAATTATATAATATATAATTTTAATTAAATTAAAATAGAATATTATTTAATATTATTATTATAAATTTTTAAAAAATAAATTTAGCTATTAATAATCAAGTGAATACGATATGCTTAAAATAAATTTATATTATATAGTAGATTAAAAATAAATTTCTTTCACGAATAACTGACAATTTATATATAGTATAGCTAATATAAAAAAAAACCTATAAATGGGAGTTTAAGTAAAAAATATATATAAAGAGATAAATTAAATATTATTTTAAATAATATTTATACAATATATAAATAAAATTAAACTAATTAAAAATATATAAAATATTATTTATATAACTATTATAATACTAAATAAAATTTAAGTTCAAAAATATTTCTAAGTTATTTAACTATTAAACTTATAATATTTAAAGTTAGAGGAAGATATTATTAATTAAAGAGTTAAAATTTATAATATAATACTGATAAAATAAATATATGTTATTAATATATTTAATACACATTAATAAGATACTCTTATTTTATTAATAATCATTTTATCTATTAATTAATTTGATAAATATAGTTTGAATTTTAAATATAAATAACTATTCCATTTCTTTCATATAAAATAGACAAAATAAGTTTATTTTTATAATTAAATAATAATAATCACACCTTCCCACTACATATAGATATTATAATTTAAAATATAATATATAATTTATTTAATAAAAATTCATGATTATAATTAAATTTAAATTATTAACATATAATAAAAAAATTAATAATATTTAAGATATAATTAATTTCACTAAAAAGTTACAATGAGCTGTATGAAATGCTATCATTGAAAAAATTTTATTACATACATTCATATCACTTAAAAAAAATATCTATTATAAAGAAAAAGAAAAAGTTAAATAAAATAGTCTCCAGTGGAGTTCTCAATAACAGATAGAATATGATAAATAAATACTTATAAATATTTAAAGTTTCTTTTAAATATTCTAAATACTTTTTATTATTTTTATAAGTAATTATTTATATTAAATTAATTATTCAAATAATAAATTATACACACATATAATAAAAAATTACTTTGAAGTTATTTTTTTCTGATATCAATTTTTCTAGATATCTCTTAACAAATATATAAACATTATACCGTGTTTTGTAAATACGTAGAATTATGTTATTTTAAAATATCATAACTTAAATAAATAAATTGGTTAATTTAATAATTAAATTAATGAAAATATAAAATCATAAATTTAAATTAATAATATTTAAAATTAATCAATAATAAAATATATTTAAATTTAATTATATAATATATATAGATTACTAAATATAAATTACCAATTAAAAATTATTAGTATATTATATTAATATATAATTAATATAATTTTTAAATTATAAATATTAAAATATATATATTAATCTAAAAAATATATTATTATTAATTAATAAATTACTATTAATAATTTATAATATAATATAATATAAATAATATTTAATATTATAATTATTTAAAAAAATATTAATTTATAATAAATATTAATATAAAAAAATATTTAATATATTTAAAAAATAAATATATAAAAAATTTATTTAAATTAATTTACTTCTTTAATCATTTAAAATATAAATATAAAGATGAGGAATTATTTAATATATAATTTATAATAAATATTATTTAATATAATAATAATTAAATAATATAAATCATATATATTATATACTTTAATTTAAAATACTAGATTTGATGTTGGATATATAATAATAAAAAATTATAATTATTTAATAAGTCTTGTAAAATTTATAATTGTAAGAAGATATAATAATTTATAATATAATTATTTTATATATTAATATTATAAAAATAAATTTCAGTGATATATTCGTAATATTTTATAATATATAAAAAAAATTCATAACATCGATTGTAGTAGAATCCCCTATTACGGGAGTAAGTAGGCATATAAATACCGAATCTTTAAAAAACTGTAATTTTTCAACATTTTTAGTTGTAAGTTGTAAGTATTTAAAAAAACAATTAAATAAATATTATTTATATTTATATTTATTTATTTTTTATATATACCGCGCGCGGGTTATTAAATCACATTAAGAATTTTTTAAGGTAATTAATAATAAAATGAAATATTTTTTTAGTTGTAGTCAAACTGCTAGTCTTGTACTGTTAAGAAATAGAACAATGCTTACAAGGGACTAAAACATTTCTTTAGAAAAGGAGCATTATCATAATTAATAAATAAAATGAACTTGATATAAGTTACAAAAAGAATATAATTATTATTATTAAAAATTTAACATATTAAATAATAAAAACATAAAATATAATATATACGAATTCATTAATATTTAATAATAGTATATAATTTATTTAATAAATAGATATAAATGAAAATATATATAAAAATATCTTAATATTATCAAGAATAAAACATCATAAATAATATTATTAAAAATATATAATCTAGCAATCTATTAATTTTTATATTTAAATTAATATCTAATTAATAATATAATATAATAATACTGTATATAAACGTTGTATGCTATCTCTAATGTAGCGACTATTTAAAGTCCATAAACTCTTCTTTTATAAATATTATTAAAATATTATTAATAAATAATATATATTTATATAATATATTTTAATCAATATGTAAAAGAATAATAGTATAAATTAAATTTCAAAGGCAATAAATATATATAAAAATAAAAAAAAAATATTTACTTTATGCTTTAAAACTGCACACGTTAAAATATTCTTATTATATAAAAAAAATACTTGGATACAGAAAGTATAATTTAGCCTTTGCTCGACCAGTATATTTATAATATATATAACGTATGTATTATGTTAATTTGTATTTCATTGGACAATAAAATTAAATTATAAACTATAAATATTTAATTTATAATTAAATTATAATAAATTTTTAAGTATTTGATAACTATATAATAAAATTTTTTAAAATTAAATTTATAATAACTCCACACTTATATATAAATCGAGATTGTTGTTAAATAAAAAATAGGGCTAATAAATATATTAAATACGAACAGAATTATAACATCATGAAGATATTTATTAATTATATAAATATTATTTAATTAATATGGGCGAAGTTTAAATATATTTAAATATGGCCTATATAACACTCTAAATTTAAAAATAAAATATAATACATATTAAGTATTATATAATATCATGCTTCTGACCCTAGTGAAGATATTTGGGTAGCTTGTCCTATTTGATCATAATTATTAATCCTCAAATATTAAATTTAATTATTAATATATAATAAATAAATTATTTTTATAATAATACCTAAAACTTCATATTAATTAAAACCTCACTCCATTTGTATGAAAATTTCCTCTTTATAATTAAAAAATATTATTACTCAGGTCCAAATACTCAAAGAATTTTTAATTACATTATATAAAATTAAATTCATATAAAAAGATAATAAAAAGTTATTTCACAAAACATAAAAATATAATAAATAAAATTTTTAATAAAATAAATTTTTAAAACTTATTTAAATTTAAAATTAAGTCTAAACCTATTTACCCGTTAAATTTATAAAATCAACATCTATAAATTATTAATAATTACTAAAAAATATAAATTTATTAATATAATTATAATATAAACATATTATATATATATTCATAAAATATATAAAAAAAATTAATAAATATTAAATTTATATTAAATAAAACTATAAATTTAAAACTAAATTACAAACAATAATTATTTGAAAATTTAATCAAAGTTAAAATTAAATTTATTTAATTAGCAATCAAAATACTAACTAAGGCCTACTTTATTAACTAATAAGACTTATTTAATATATTCCCGGTGGAAATTATCCCGGTTTTCCATGTCCCACTCTCTCCCGACGACCAATTCATTATACTTTTAATAAAATAAATAAAAAAATTCCCCCCAAAACCAAATTTGGGGGCCCAACAAAAAAAAACCCCTTTTTGGGCGGGTTTGGGCCCCAAGTTTCCCCCCCCGAAAAAATTAAAAAAAAAAGTTTGGAAAAAAAATATTCCCCCCCCCCGGGAAAATTCCTCCCCAAAAAAAAAACTGGGTTTTTAATTTTTTTTTTTTTCCAAAAATTAATAATTATATTTTAAATTTTTAAAAGAGTTTTTTTTTTTAAAATTATTTTTATTTTCTATTCAGCTTTTTTTTTTTTTTTTCTTTTCCCCCCTGGAAAATTTAATTTTAAAATGGAAAAAAAATATTTTTTCGTGGTCAAAGTTAAAAATCTCTAATTTGTGTTAAATAAGTTTTTTTCTTACTACCTCACTAAAAAAAAGGAAAACCTTTTTTTTTTCAAAAGGAATTAACGGACCCCCAAAAAAATAAATTAAAAAAATATAAAATAAAAAAAAAAAATATAATATAAAAATATAATATATTATTTATTATAAATATAAAAATAAAAAATATAAATTTTATAATTAAGTTAAAAGTAAATAATAAATAATAAAAAAATAATTTATATTAAATTTAATAAATTTAATATAATATATTATATTATATATAATATTATATTTAAAAATCGAATTTAATTGTAGTAATAAAAAATGTAAACAAAAAAATCTACAGTGAAAAAATAATAATTAAATTATTTTTGTTTAAACATAAAAAATTAAAAAATAAATTGTATTAAAACATAATTTGTAATTATAGCTGCCATATTTAAGTATATTTAAAAATGTTTATTATAAATAATAAAATTTTAAAAATGAAATTTATTTAAATATTTTATATTAACTATAACATTAATAAATTTAAATAAAATCTATAAAATTTATATAATTACGTGAATTTAAAATAACTAAATATAATAAAATATTAATTCAAACTATATTTATAATTAAAATATATAATTATAAATAAAACTATATTATAAATAAAACTATTTAACTAAATAAATTATTAAAATTAATATTTAAAAAAGATATAAAATAATATTTAAGTAAATAAAATATTATATAATAATAAATCAGCTTAATTTTGGTTAACCCTGGGAAAAAAAAGGAAAATTTACAAATTGGGTAGGCAAGAGAAAAGAGTCCCCTTTAAATTATAAAATTATTTAAAAAACAAAATAGCATGCGCCTAGCTGCCCTTTCTTACCCTGCATTACATACGTCACCGACAATCAATGAAAACGGTCTTGACCTCCTGTTTTGGATCCCAGCATTGTGTTCCAGTTTGACGAAAAATATATATTTATATTAATCTATAAAACTAATAACATTTTTTTGATTGTCGATTTAATCCCTTTGTCTAATAATACCTGGGAATTTACTTTTTGCCTGGTATTCGTTTTCGCAAGGGGGATCGCGGCGCGTTAAAAATCAGGCTAGTCCCTGGGATAAACAAAAGGCTTTTCTAAATTTAAAAGACTTAAATTTGAGGGTAACTTAATGAGTATTCCTGCACCAACCTTATCATTATCAGCTCTTGGAACACCACATTTCACAGAAAAAGGTCAGTTTGAATATATTTTGACACTGGAATAGGTCATAAATCGCCGGATACAAAAGGATTATCTAATTTTGCGCCTGAAGTAGTTATCTTCAAACACATTTAACCAGGAGAGAGGACTCAGTGTTCGTATCTGTAAGGAGTGCGGGTTGTTGTGTTTTTCTCGTGATCGGAGTTGTCAAATGTAATTAGATTATAATTAAATATATAAAGAATCCGAATTATTTAAAAAACTTTGAAACATATTTTTTAGTTAACATATCGAGCGAATAATATAAATTGTAAGTTAATAATGTTTATTTTTTTAAATAAGACTTAAAAAAGATTTTAATAAAATAATGTTTTTTAAACTTAGAAACTTATTTTGTTATTTTTATACTTATTCCATCTAAAGATGATGTAAGCAGTAAGTCCAATGAACATACGCGGCATAGCTTGGTGAGAGGAGGTGCTAGGGGCTGACCTACTGATTTATACTGATTTTATTGCTTTTAAGGTACGTAAATATATGTTTTTAAAATAATTTCATAAAAATAGTAATAAGTTTATTTTAAAACTTGTATTATAACGGAATTTATAAACAAAGTATTAACAGTTTAAATAATTTCTTTAAGCTTTAAATCACAACAAAAATAAACATGATTGAAATTTTATATACTTTTAAGAAACGTTTGAAATTTTGAGTTATAATTTGAATGAGTAATTATATAATGTCGTGTTTTAACATTAAAACATAAATGTTTTATAATGAAACTTTATATGTGTAAGTAAATCTGCGTCGTGTAAGTAAAACTCTGTGTGTGGTGTAAGTAATCTGCGTGTGTAAGTAAATCTGTGTGTGGTGTGTGTGTGTGCGTGTGTGCTGGCATGCGTTAATGTAAGTGTCTATGGCTAAATGTAAGTGTCATAATGAATGTCGTGTATCAAGTGTCATAGTGATGTGTGTATAATGTTAAGTGTGTGTGTGTGGTGTGTGTGTGTGTGTGTGACGCGTGTGTACTAGGGTGTATGTAAGTGTCTATGGGTCAATGTAAGTGGCATACGTGGAATGTGTGGTATAGTGTCAAGTGAATACCTGTTAAACTTAAGATTGCAAAGGTGCTCTAAAATACTTTTCTCTCACTAGAATAAAAGAAAAATAATACTAGTATTAACGAAATAAAATTAAATATTCAGATGACGAACATAAAAATATGCATAAAAGAAAGAAAAAACATAATAAAATATAATAAAAATAAATAAAATAATAATAAATAAATAAAAGTATTAAAACAAAATAAAAAACATAATGTTATGAAATATATGAGTGTTAAAACAGTAAACAGAAAGTTAAAACAGTAAAGCAGAAAGTTAAGCAGTAAAACAGACTCTAAAGCAGTAAAAGAGTAAGTTAACGCAGTAAAGCAGTAAAACAAAGCATACTAAGCCCCCTTGGTGTTAGGTCACACACCTCTATTTGATTTACTGATTTACTTGCTTTAAGGTATGTAATGTTAATAAATAAATTGAGTTAAAGCAGTTAAAACATATGAGTTAAAACAGTAAAACATGCGAGTTAAAGCGTAAAACATGAGTTAAAGCAGTAAGCAGTAAAACAAAAGCATACTAATACCCCTTGGTGTTAGGTCACACCCTCTATGATTTACTGATTTACTGCTTTCAAGGTATGTAATTATGTTAAATGTTTTTTAATAAATTTCGTACAATTGTAGTAAAATAAAATGATTTTATAATATCCAGACACTCTGGATTTTTTTCTCCTTACATACAATTTTTAAAAAAATTATAAATTAAAAAGTATTAAGTAAAAAGTATTAATAAAAATAATGTTAATAAATATATGTGTTAAATAATAGGTTTGTAATGAAGTTACAGTTTTAGGTTCGCGAAATGTTTTTAATAAAATGTTTTAAGTATGAAATAAAACTGAATGATTCATAGTATATTTGAAAAGAAATTCTTGAAATGTTTAAGTATGAAATAAAATAAATGATTTATAGTATATATTATATATAATATCTATTTTTCTTCCCGAAGGAATATTGCGCCTGCGGGCGCACGCGGGCGGGCGGGACCGCGGATATTGCGCGCTGCGGGCGGCACGCGGCGGGGCGGCGAAAGCGGCGGGCGGGGAGCGGCGGCGGGACGGGCGGACGCCCTGCGGGTGCGGGGCTGGTTGTCTTTTTGCCCGGAGGGCGCATGCGGCCCGCCCTGGTGTTCCAATTATGAACTAGGGAAGACATTAATTTAACTCTGTTTCTATGATGTAGGTAGAGATGACTCAAAGGTGAATTTTCATCAAAGATGAATCAATCATATAGATGGTTAAAGAATTGAACGTCATCAAGATGAGTCCTCAAGTCTGACACTTCAAGTTGAGGCATCAATGCGAGGCATTTTATGCTGGGGCAGTCAAAAGTTGAGGCAATCAAAGTTGAGGATCAAAGTTGAGGGCATCAATATATCCAGTGTAGAGTGTAAGTGGTAAGTGTATGTTTTGTAGTAGTGAAAGGTGTGGGAGATGGTTTAATGTAGTGTCATATGTGTGTATACAGTGTCATAGTGAATGTGTGTAATAAGTGTGTAGGTGTATGTGTGTATAGTGTTAGAAAAAGAACTAACTTTCATGTAGGAAGCATCCTAGCAAGGTTGTAATTACCAATCTGAATCCTCTCATACCCTTATAACCTAGGGGTAGGACACCCATATTAGGCTATTGGGCTCAAGGGGAGGCTAAAAGGGCTTGAAAAAAGGTGCAATCAGTTGGCACTATGTGGCATCACTTGGCACTATGTGCACTTCACTTGGCACTCATTGGCACTCACTTGGCCCTCATTGGCACTTCACTTGCACTTCACCTCGCACTCCCTGGCCTCATCTAATCTCATCATGAAACACTAATAGAACATCCTAGATACTTCTTACGGTGATTGGGACCGATCAAAGCCATCAAGTTAGCGTGGGTACAAATTGACCCATGGGTGTATGGCAAGGTCAGCACGAAATGATCATGATCCAATACAAGGTTTAAGACATCAAAAAAGGGCTAAGTCACTAAAGAAGGATAAAAAATTACCGTGGGTCAAATTTGACCCTTGGTATATGGCAAGGTCAAGGCCGCAATATCATGGTCAAACAAGGTAAAGACATCAAAAAATAGGGCTAAGCACCTAAAGGAAGCCCCAAAATTACCGTGGGCCAAAATGACCCATGGTAAATGGCAAGGTTAAGGCCGAAATATCATGTCAAACAGGTAAAGACATCAACAAATAGGGCTAGCCCCTAAAGGAAGATCAAATCACGCGTGGGCAAAAATTGACCCATGGAATACCAAAGGTTGATCGAAAATTAGGGTGGGTCAAATATTGACCCATGAAAGACCAAAGGGTTGGTCGAAAACTTAGGGTGGGGTCAAAATTGACCATGGAAGACCAAAGGGTAGCCAAAATTACCGTGGCCAAAATTGACCATGGAAGACCAAAGGGTAGTCAAAAAATTACCGTGGGCAAATTGACCCATGGAAGACAAAGGGTTAGCCAAAAATTCCGTGGGCCAAAATTGACCCATGGAAGACCAAAGGGTAGCCAAAATTTACGGTGGGTCAAAATTGACGACCATGGAAGACAAGGGTAGCTCAAAATTAACGTGGGCCAACAAAAATGACCCACGGAAGATCAAAGTAGCCAAAAATTAACGTGGGCCAAAATAGACCCATGGTCGAAAAAATTAGGGGGCGTAAATAGGGGGGCCATACGACAACGGTTGTGACGCACCGTTGGCGCAACCCTTTCCTTGAAGGTTGCCAAAATTAGGGTTGCCAAAAAATTAAGGGTTGCCAAAATTTTGGGTTTTCAAATTTGGGTTCTCAAAAAATTTGGCTTCTCAAAAAATTAGGGTTCTCAAAAAATTAGGTTTCAAACAAATTAGGGTTCTCAAAAATCGACTTCCCCTAAAGGACAAGGTCAGGTAAAAATTTGGCCAAAAAATGACTCATGGAAGATCAAAGGGTTGGGTCGACAAAAAAGGTCAAGGCCAAAAAGTGAAAGGCCAAAAAAGGTCAAGGTCAGTAAATTCGAGCTCAACAAAAAGGTCGCGGTCAGAAAAGGTCAAAAAAGGTCGCGGTCATTTTCGTGCGGAATGGGTATGTTACTACTACCGCGCGGGAACGCGCCTGCGGGCACACGCGACGGGCGGGAAAACGCGACGGGCGGGAAAACGCGACGGGCGGCAGAAACGCGGCGGCGGGAAAACGCACCTGCGGGTGCCCAGGATCAAGGTTAAGACATCAAAAAAAGGGCTAATCCCCTAAAGCCAAAAATTACCGTGGCAAAAATTGACCCATGGCGAAAAATTAGGGGCCCGTTACGTTACAACGGTTGGCTACGCAACCGTTTAGCGCGCCTTTCTTCGAAAGGGCGCAAAAATTAGGGTGCCAAAAAATTAGGGTGTGCAAAAAATACCGTGGGCCAAAAATGACCCATGGAAGATCAAAGAGGTGGTCGAAAAAAGGTCAGGTGGGTTTTTGGTTTTTTGAGGGGTTGTTCGGGTGGGGGGGTTTTTGGGTGGGGGGTTTTTTCGTTGGGTGGATTTTTTGTGATTTTTTCTTAGGTGGTTTTTCATTGGGTGGCTTTTTTTTAAAATTTTTGGGTGGGTTTTTTCGCGGCCAATATGACCTCCTACTACTTCTAATATATATTATATATCTTATAATATATAATTATTATATATATATTATATTAATATATATATTATATATATATAATATATATATATATATATATATATATATATATAATATATAATATATATATAATATATTATAAAAAAAAATTTATATTATATATACAACTAAAGATAGATATATATATATTATATATATATATAATATATATAATATTATATATATATATATATAGTATATATATATATATATTTATATTATACAAGGTGGGCATTAACGCGATTAAGCGTTCAATCGTTAATTAATCGTTTAATTTTTGTTTAACTTTTATAAAGGCTTTCGTTAATTTCGAAAAAAATTAACGGACTATTAACGAGTTAAAATGTTTCCCTACAGCCGTTAACTGATTTCTTAGAAGGAATAAGAGTTTTATAAAATATTTTCTTCAGATTTTTAAATTGTATTGATTCGATTTTGATAAAAACTTTATTTCAAATTTTAAACGCTCCTCTCAATGGGTCAAAATATGTTTATTCTTACACGGTTATCATCCCGTTTAGAAAATGTTTGACGTTTTTTCTTTTGCTGTAATTCTCATTTCTTATTGATTCCTGAAGAGAAAAGAGATAGTACTGTTGCTTCGTTCATGAGTCCATTACTTCTTTTGGTTAGTTTACTTGAACTTGGCTTCTTTTTTGCGACTAGTGAAAAATATAAGAAACTAGGCGCCTCATAAGCGTTGTAACTTATAAAAATATACATATTTTGTATTAAAATTCTAAGTTGACATATCCCTGCATTATTTTTACAAATAATATAACTACTCGGTGTCCGTAGAACTGTCACGTTTCAATGCTTTACTATAAAGCGTCAATATACAATATCACAGCATATTCATACATCAAAGTGAAGGTCATTGAGCAGAGTTTTTCCTACATATGTTCAATATGTGCCCTCTTCGTTATAGGGGATACATTCAGCTGATAATCCAATTCCTCCCACATTGGTTAACAGCGGAGTAATGGAAGAAAGGCATGTTCATTCTGCGTTTCAACTCTGGTATAATTGGGCAGCCCCATATGAAGAAATCGCATGGCGTTAACTCAGGGGACCGGGGGGCAGATATATAGAGCTCTGTCGTCTATACCATTAGACCAATCCCACGATTGGGAGTAAGTCGTTCAAAACACGCTCGCACTATGTGACTCAAATGTGGAGGGGCTCCTTCTTGCTGCCATATAAAGTTTACGCGCTTCATCCTCTAATAATTGTGCAAAAGAGCCATTATTTTGTATCATATCGAGATGGCGAGACACCTTTACGGTTGCTTTCTGCGATATAGAAAGGTCCGTAGAACTGGCGTCGGGATATGGCGTAGAAAAAGTTAACCTTTGGGAATCACGTTCGTTGTTCTAACAAGTTCATGCGGAATTTTCCGACACCGAATACCGAACATTTGGGCAATTCATGCTTACCCTGTGAGATGAAAGGTGGCTCATCGCTAACACTACACGATCTAGAAGGTCATTGTCTCGACCTAGCACTGCACACGGCAAGGGTAACGCGTAGGAGCTAGTCGTCGGGCTTTAAAGCATGTACAAACTTGCACCGGTATGCACGCATGTGTAAACGTTCCCTTAACATCTTCCACACCGTCGTTTTTGGCAACTTCAGTTCGTGACTTGCTCTCCGAACGCATTTCTTAGGACACTGAAGAAACGAGGCCCTGATACGGTCCACAATCCTGTACAGTCAATTTGGGCGTCCTGTACTTTTGCCTTTTACAAAGACATCCATTAGTTGCAATTTATACCATCGGCGAATGTTTTTGCACATGGAGGATCACATTGGACACGTAAATACGCACGGTGAATCGTAATTACAGATTCACACTTTAGCAAATTGTTAGAACCGAAGCTTTACGCTCAGCGACTCGCCCATTGTCAGTATTGCGCACGCACTAATTAGAGAAGACAAATCTGAATGCGCGCATGCGCGTTTGTCGACCTATCAGGAACTCGTTCTCGCGCAAGTGCATATTCGAAATTATGCAACTTACTCTTCACTTTGATGTATGATATGATATGGATATTATCATATTATGTTGTTCATAATTAAAGCATTGAACTGGGGATCCTCTCTTTACGGACACCCGTATTGAGTATAATTAATAAGTGTATTTACGCTTTGGAGTATTCTTCGGCAGAGCGGCAAAAGCATCTGCTAAAGGTCAAAGCCTAATTCATTTGTCTCGATAAGATTAATATCATTATCATTATTGGTTATGAATATTATTATTAAAATAAAAGAAAATTAACAATATTATTACATTCCTACATTTGTGAAGACGTTAACCGTTAACATTCGTTACTTCCCGCTACAATTCTTTACGATAACCCGCTTTTAATATGATTAAGTCGTTCAATATTTTTTGTCTAACGATTTAAAAATTAACGACGTTAACTTTCCTCATTAACGGTGCCCACCCTTTGTTATAATATATATATACTATATCTATATATATATATATATAGTATTTTATATATATATATATATATATTATATATATATACTATTATATATATATATACTATATATATATTATTATATATATATATATATATATATATAAATATATATATATATATATATATATATATATATATATAATATTATTATTTAAAATTTTAATTTTATAAATAATTATATATTATTATATAATATATATATATTATATATATATATATATATATATATATACTATATATATATATATAGTGTGTGGTGTGTGTTGTGTGTTGTGTGTTGTGTGTGTGTGTGTGTGTGTGTGTGTAGTGTGTGTGTGCGTATGCTGTGTCTGTGTGTGTGTGTTAGTTTATTTACAAAAATCACCAAATAAGTCTTTGAAACAACCCTTGCAAATCCCCTTGCAACCTGTGAGCAAGCTAGAATAACATGTTGCTTTTATATTTTTTAAAATAATTTATTAACTCCCAACTTTGATTTGCATCTTTATTTTTCTTTCTATTTTATTTCCCGCAGTTTTTCCACCCCTTATATCTCCACATCCGGTCAAAGGCATAAATATCCGGTTTAAAGGTGGGAAGAGACCGGATATAATTTATCCGACGAAGTATGCAACTACGAATTTCGATGAATTTATTGAAGGAAGAAATGGCGACGTTGGAATTCCTAATTCAAGGGAAAAGTTCGGGTTGCAAAAGGTTACAAACAATGAATTTGAAAATATAATTCAATTGAGTGACGTAGATAATAATATCCAAACCTCAACTTCCTTACCTTTGGAATTAGACGAAATAAACCCATCAACAATAAGCCCAAAACTTATTGCTATCACTAACGATCCCAATGATTTCATTGGTTTGGGAACTTCAACCACTCCTGCTCCACAAATTTCTACCTTCACTAACGTACCCATAGCAGTGACTACAATCTCTTCTCTCGATGCCCTTTCTATAAATCCGGCGGTGTCAACTACTAATAGTATTCCTGGTGATAAAGATAAAGAAGACCAAGCTGCCAATTTTAATTCGGAAATAGACTCGTAAGTATTAGTTTGAATGGATTATTTATTAAAAAATTAGTCGGAAATTTTCCGTTATGTGCTGCTACAGTTTTCAAGAAAAGGAAAATGAATTTTTTTATTTTTTATTTTATTTTATATACTGGTCTACGGTTGTTATATATATAATATATATATATATATATTATAATATATATATATTTTATATTATATATTTATATATATATATATTTTATATATATTATATATATATATATATATAATAATAATAAATATATATATATAAATATAATATATATATATAATATATATATATATATATATATATATATATAATATATATTTATATATAATAATATACTATATATATATTATAATATATTATATATATATAATATATATCTATATTATATATATTATATATATATATATATATATATATATATATATATATAATATATATATATATATATATACATAATATGTATATATATATATATAATATATATATAATATTATTATATATATAATATATATATCTATATACTCATATATCATATATATATTAATATATATACTGTGTTGGTGTGTGTATATATATATATTATATTATATATATATATATATATATATTATATATATATATTATATATTATTATATATTATATATATTATATATATATATATATAATATATATATATATATATATATATATTATATATATATATAATGTATATTATATATATATATATACTATCATATATATATATATATATATATATATATATATATATATATATTATATATACTTATATATAATATATATAATATATATATATAATATATATATATATATATATATATATATTACTTATAATATTCCCCTCAAGGGGGTAATTGATTCTTGTTAAAGTGTTATACTCTTGGTGAATAACCTGGAGCATAGCATAGCGACAAGAAATATTACTTGGGGGATTTCATGCATCCCTCCGCCCGCACTACTGTATGTATGTGCATTTGTTACATATAAATCTTTTAGTCTTTTTCTCTCCCCTCATTTCTCGAATTATCTTTATTTATCTTTTAATCTTCCTTTTCCATCGCAGTTTCTATCTATCTCTTTTTTTTTTTTTTTTTTTTTTTATTTACACCCATCAGTCCCTTTAAGGGCTTGTACGTACTTTCCGTCTTTCAAAGAGGTCCTCTCTTTATTCCCGTCACAGCCCCCTGGGCTATCCGGTGCCCCTTCCAGCATGGGCCTTCAGCCCATCTCAACTTCTTTCCCTGGTGGATGAGGGTACAGGCTAAAAACCGGTCCTTTCGCTTGCTTTTGACCGGGCTGCCAGTACGACTATTCCTAACCTTTAGGATTTGTTGCTCCTCTTCATCGGGACCCACGTCTTAGCCTTTCCTCTCCATCTGAATCCACTTTCAACATTACCCCTAGCCATATAGAGACAATTGCTTCAAAAAGACCATCCTCATAATATTTATAACAACATCGCATGACCATCTTCCTTCAATGGAATTTCGTGGCTACAATTCCAGTTTTAAAGAACTTGTTCAAATAATAAACATATGTACACCAAAGCGCATATGTTTGCAGGAACTTAAACTATGCTATCGTGACCTCTTCCAACCGTCGGAATATAAATCGCAGCTAACCTCTATAGAAAGAGGTGGCAATAATAGGAAGGTGCAGGAATATTCGTTCATAAATCTGTCCCCTATTCTCCAGTCCCTCTTTAAACTAGACTTCATGCAGTGGCGGCATGTATCCATTTGTCCACCGACCTTAATATCTGCTCTATCTACTTGCCTCCCAGTAGTGAGTTTACTAAGGTCGACTTAGCTAATCTTTTTAAGTCGCTCCCCACTCCGGTTGTTATACTAAGAGACTTCAACCTTCGCCACCCCTTTTGGGGCAACTCTCTCACCTATTGTTAAGTCTAAGATCCTTGTTGATCTCCTAACACCCTTTTCCCTGGGACGTCTTAACATAGGACTTCCTATATATGAACGTCTAGATACACACTCTTCTTCCTGTATTGATATTTCCTTTTGCTTCCATTTTCTTATGGATCGCTTTACCTGGTGCCATTTTGATTATTTATAGGGCAGTGACCATTACCCAATAGCCTTAAATGAACTTCCACCAAGCCCAAAGTTAAAACCCAAATCCATCTGGCGTTATGACCGAGCGGAATGGGCTCCTTTTAATCAGGCCACAACTATTCCACTTTCTCCCTTCAACAAGCGGTTTCAAACCGTTGATGATGCCTTTAACTTCTTCCAGCAAGTTATCATCACAGCAGCAAAAGCTTTCATCCCGCGATCTTCCGCAGGTAGGCTTTCGGCAACTCCTTGGTGATCCCAAGAGCGTGCAGAAGCTAACCGAGAGAGGAAAAAACTCTACAGGCAATACAAAAGGACCCCAAACATGGTTATTTTTAAAGAAGCGGCAGATAGATCTCGTCGAATTAATCGCCAAACACGTAAACAATATTTTCGAACTTATATTTCAACTGTCAACTCCACAACTTTCCTTTCTTCAGTGTGGAAAATTACACAGAAAATATGTTGCCACTCCAACAGCTCTTCACTCACAGTCCTCCGTTATGGGCCTGATATAACCGATATAATTTCTGCTCCAGCAATTGTTACAGATGCATTAGGTTATAGTTTTGTTAGCCACTCGAGCTCCTTCCGTTATCCTGAAGCCTTTCAAAAATTGAGAATTAATACTTTTTAAACTTAAGACTTTTTAAACAGGGAAAGGGGAAGATCATATCTATAACCGTCTTTTCACATTTGCATAGTGTCAAACTGCACTGGCAAATAGTAAAGACGGTGCCGTTAGTCAAGACATAATTTCATACATTATACTCAGTCGATCATATTCACTCTTCTGCATCAGCATTCTTTCTGGATCTGTATAACAGAATCTGGATCGAATCCTATTTTCCATCTGTTTGGACTACAGCTTTTGTTAATCCCTATTACCAAACCTGTAAGGATACGAGTTGGCGGACAACCAAAGACCAATTTCGCTGACTTGTCATACTTGTAAATTAATGAAGAAAATGGTTTCAGGCCGCCTTCTCTCTGTTATGGAGAGTCGTCAGGCTTACTCAAACTTCCAGTTTGATTTCCGCAAAAATCATACGACCACGGATCCCTTGTTAAAACTGAATCATGACACCCGGGAAGCTTTCTCCACTGGTGGGATGCTTCTTGGTGTCTTTTTTGACCTCGATAAAGCTTATGACACAACGTGGAGAACTGGAGTTCTTAAACTCCACTCGCTCGGTTTCCGAGGACAGCTCCCCATCTTTATTAAATGTCTTTTGTCAAACAGGTCCATCCAGGTTCGGTACTCTTCTGTTCTATCATGCCATTTTACCCTGGATATGGGTGTTCCGCAGGGCAGTGTTTTAAGTGTATTATTATTTGCTCTCGGATTCAATGCCATCGTTACTTCTATCCCAGTGACAGTCAATTTTTCTCTCTATGTTGATGACCTGGCGCTACACATTACTAGTGCCAGGCTGCCATTTCTTGAACGGCAACTTCAACTAGTTTTTGAGAATATTTCACAATGGGGTAACTCCCGTGGCTTCTATTTCTCACCCACCAAAACCTTACTTACCACCTTCCTCCCGCGAACTTAACCTTATATGGTTTACCCATTCCTGTAACTTCACAAATCAAATTTCTAGGCCTGATTCTAGATAACCACCTAACATACGCACAGGACATTAAACTCCTGAAAACGACTTGTCATTGCGTGTTTAACATATTACGTCATCTCGCCCTCTCTCGAATTTAATTTCTTATCTCCACACCGCTCTAATTCGATTGAAGTTGGACTATGGCTGCGTAGTATATGGTCAGGCCTCCCCAACCCTACTACACCTGTTAGATCCCATCCAAAACGAGGTTATGCGTATCCCCACTGGAGCCTTCCGATCGTCCCCCCAGGTGAACCTTGAAGTTGAATCCGATGTGATGCTACTCTCTCTTCGAAGGGAATAATCATGTGCACAAGATATCTTCGCTTTCAAACCTCAATACCGTCTGCTCTGAAACCAATTCTGCGAGAGATACCTCAGAAACGTCCTTACTGACCATTTGCAAACACAGTTTATAACGTCCTTAGCTTCCTCAACATCCCTTTGCAAAAGGTGCTGAAGTTTTCTTATGATGAAGGGTATACTCCTTGCCTATTCTCTGCTTCCACCATTTGCCTGGTCCTGCCCTCTCTCTCTCTCTCTCTCTCTCTCTCTCTCTCTCTCTCTCTCTCTCTCTCTCTCTCTCTCTCTCTCTCTCTCTCTCTCTCTCTCTCTCTCTCTCTCTCTCCAAATCCAGCCATAACGATGCCTAATTAAAGATTCCTGTTTCATTCCGCAGTTCACGGTGGATTTACTCGTGTTTACTGACGGCTCTAAAACAGGGGACAGTGTGGGTGCGTCTGCTGTCTTTCAGGACCGCAACTTCTCCCATGCTTCTATTTTTACGGCAACTATAATGATTGCCCTCTCTCGAATTTTATTCCTTAACCAAAACCACTTTTATGTCATTTATTCAGACTCGCTCAGCCCCTTCAGGCGCTTAAAGCCCCCTATTCTAAAAACACAAGCAATGAAATCGCTGACAGGGAGGCCAAAATGGCCGCCTCTTCTTTCCTGAGCTGTTTTAGATACCTCCCGGATGCCATTCGACAAGGTCATCTCCCATCAACTGACTATTATCCTGCTCTCCGATAAGGCTTCCGGTCTTATTGGCAGGAATGCTGGGCGAGTGATCAGCGAGGGGTGAAACCTAGAAATATAAAGCTGAACATTGGTGAATGGTCTTCCTCTCACCAACGAACGCGCTTGCACGAGGTGATTCTTGCAGGCCTTCGCATTGGCCACACCAATATCACTCACAGCCACTACATGTTACGGGATTCCCCTCCCATCTGCAAATTTTTCCCTCGCCATACCCCGCAATCTGTTCATCATATCTTCACTGATTGTCTTCAACTGGACTCCATTCGCCGTCGTCATTTTTCTACTCTATAATCCATAACACTTTCTAAAAGGTTATCCCATATCTTATCTGAATTCTCCCACTTTATTAATAACTCTATTTTCTCTTATCTCCAATAACTGAATATTCTTACCAACATTTAATTTTGGTATGCAATATTAGGATTATTTTATAATGTAAGGACATCCTTTTTTAGCTTTTTATTTATTTCTGACTAAACATTCATTTCGCCATCCAAATTTTGTTTTTGACATTTAAAATATGTGTGAGCTAGGACACACCCATGGAGTTGATTTTTTAACCTAGTGAGGGCGCCTCTTTGTTGGCCGTGGTTGGTCTTGTACAATTTATATATATATATATATATATATATATATATATATATATATATATATATATATATATATATATATATATATATATATATATATATATATATATATATATATATATATATATTTTTTTTAGATATATATATATATATATATATATATATATATCAGTGGCGTAGTTACAGGATAGGCTGGGTAGGCAGTGCCTATCTTATTTTTAAGAACAAATTAATAATTAAGAAAAACAAATAAAAAAATATAAAAAATGTTAATATAATAAGAAACCATAAGAAAATTAATCTACAAAATCTTAAAGAAAAAATATAAAACCAAAAATGAGCTATTTATGCTTTGCCTGCCTATCCACTGTTTAACTTGCCTACTTAAGGTAGGCGTAGCTGAAATAAAATATATCCTATACTTGCAATGATATTAAGGC
>JABUQX010014635.1:25000-30000 GCA_015478945.1 Trachelipus rathkii
GAGAATCGGTGGTTAAAATTTTGGCTACTCGTCTTTGGTTAATCGTAATGAATTTAATTTTAATTTTCAGATTGTTACTAAAGTGAAACGCATCACGAATATCTTTGGAACGCGCCTGCAAGAAAAAATTCCAGAAATTCATGTCAAGGAGTCAAACATATCGTCTCTACCGCCGTTCAACCAGTTTTTTCCTGGTCATTCTAGTAACACTGATGATATTATCAAACCTTCGACCCAGATCGATATATCAAGCAATGCTCTTCGTCCTCTCGTTCGTCAAAACCAAATTAGGTCTCAAATCAGATCACACACAATAGATAATCAGCAGGAAACGGATAATGCCATTTTCGCAGCAATACTTCCACAAGACTCAGTTAAGAAGAGACCCGTGCCGAGGAGAATTAATTTCACAACGCAGACTGGATTTTTCAACTCGCAAGGTCCACATATTTCCACTAAAGGTATATTCATATGAATCAGTTTTAATTTAAAATAATGAAGGTAGTAGACAATCTGCAGCATTATTTGTCCTTTTAAAATATTAATCCGTCTGTGATTGTAAGGATGGGTGAATTTTTCTTATAAAGAACCCAATATTATAGAGTTTATTCATTTTATGTATCATGTTGTACCTTCTTTGATAAAATCACAAATTTCAATAATATAGTTAAGAGATATTTTACTAAATAATGAATGATAACAAATACAATATTTGATGCAACTTATTTCAATAACTTTAAGTGCATCATTTTCTAATTGAAGGATCTCATAGTAATGCCCCTGAAGCCTCCAAGCCCCAAGGAATCGATAACCCACCCAATACCGGTACATTTGCTGGCATTCAAATCAACGGACTCGAAACCCTTCCTCTACACTTAAGAACTTCTCCTCCTTGCACTGTGACGCCCAGCGGTAATAGATCGTTCTGTATTTATCCAGAAAACTATAATAGGTAAGAGACTATGAGCTATGTGCAATTTATCAAACTGATTCATGAGCAAAATGAATACAGTGACTGAACTTGCGCAATATATATATATATATATATATATATATATATATATATATATATATAATATACTATATATATATATATATATATATATATATATATATATATATCATATATATATATATATATATATATATATATATATATAAAATTAAAGCACAGGATATACTCTAAAAAATAATAATGAAGCCTAAAAAAAAAAATGATTTAAGTCTTTAGGAAAAAAAAGTTACAGCCTCTCAAAATTTAAAATTTTCCCCTAGGCTTTCTTATAAAAAAATTAGCGGGCCGTGCGTGCTCGTTTAGGCTATTCCTAGCTTCCGGTTATGCATAAGATTTGTTAACTCTTACATAGATTTTCTCTGTGCTATACCTAACAAAAAAACTCATATCATAACCTGAACTAGAGGCCCTGAAATGAGACCTAACCTGATGGATCAAAATGAAAAGTCTATTGGGATTTTTAACAACTTGAGAGGCTGTAACTTTTTTTTCCTAAAGAGAGCGACCGTTTTCGTTTTCACTATTCTTCATTATTATTTTTTTTAGAGTATATCCTGTGATTTTTATAAAAATCTGGGTGACACCCCTCTGCACTACTATTACTAATATATATATATATATATATATATATATATATATATATAAATATATATATATATATATATATATATTATATATATATATATAGATATATAGATATATATATATATATATATATATATATATTATATATATATATATATATATCAGAGTGGGCACCCCGCTCATTTAAGGGTAGTCCGCTAGCGCACCTCCGCAACTCGAGAAAACGTAGTCCGCTAGCGCTCCTCCACACTTATTTAGACCATCAAACCTCGCTATCGCAAGTCCGCCACCTTCCGCACGTCTCCCGTCTAATAATGTTGCGACTTCACAAAAGATTTTAATATTAATACTAAATAGTATATTATATCCTTACAAAAATTTATTTATAATATTATATGAAAAATTGAATGAATTTTACAAAATCTCAAGATTTTCCACTTCCTCCTCAAGGTCGTCTTCCAAAGGACAAAGAAGATCCATATTACCTTTCAAAAAGATTTAGGTGCTCAAAATTAAAAGCAGTTAAGCTGACCTCTTTGCCCTCAAAATATCCCCACCAATACTAAATATTCGCCCTACAGCCGCAGAACTAGGGAGAGGTGTATTATATTTTTATGAACAAGTTCAACAAATTCTGCCTATGCTGAAAGGGAAAGATGTCCTTTTTGAGAGGAGTGCTGGTGTTAGTTCACTTCCAGCAGTCCATTGCTAATTTAAGGTTCTCACTCACCTAAATCATTCTGCCTCCCTTCTGAAATATTTTGACCACCCTGTCCACCCATAAGAAGTTCTATTTCGTCCAAGACTTTAGTAGAATGCATGAAAGCTCACTCCTGCAGAGTCGATGCTAATGCTGCGTATCAGCTCGGTCTAGCTATATATATATATATATATATATATATATATATATATATATAGTAGATTATATATAATATATATATATATATATAATATATATATATATATATATATATAATATATATATTTTATATATATATATATGTTATCAGTTCTGTGTAAAACCCAAATATGATATATATATATATATATATATATATACTATATATATATTATATATATATATATATATATTATATATATATATATAATATATTATATATATATTATATACTATCAATATATATATATATAATATATATTATTATATTTATAATATATAGTTATTATAATATATATATATATATATATATATTATTATATATTTTATATATATTATATATTACTATTATATATAATTATAGTATATATATATATATTGAGTTGGTTACACAGTAATTGATTTAGATATTGACTAGTTATTATAGTAATAATATAATTAATAAAGTTATAGATCAGGGTAATAGCCATTCAGTCTAGAAAATCAATTTAAATGTTATTTATTATATATGGTACCTTTAAGGAGTTTGAGATTATTAAGAAACTAATTTATAAAAAAACAAAAAATCTTAGACTAAAAAGTATAATTAGTTATAAACTTAAAATAAAATTAGATTTCTTTATTATAACCAATAAGATTTAATAAGTAAACTATATTTTCATTTTTTAAAAGGAGCGGAAACAAAGAGCGAAACTTTTTGATCCGCGCGTGCCAAGTCCGCTAATTTCCGGCGACTCCGCACCTCGCTAGCTCCGCACCTATTCTGTAGTCCGCACGGAGCGGACTAGCGACTAGCGGACTAAAGAGCGGAAGTGCCCACCTCTGATATATATATATATATATATATATATATATATATAATATTATATATATATATATATAATATATATATAATATATATAGATTTATATATATATATATATATATATATATATATATATATATATATATATATATATATATATATGATATAATATATATATATATATTTATTTTATTATTATTATATTATTATTATTATTATTATTATTATTATTATTATTATTATTATTATTATGTATTATTATTATATTATTATTTATTATTAATAAATTTCAAAATAGCCAGATGAAATCGTTCATCGCTATGGCAAAGCAATAGAAGAACTCAAAATTATTTTAGCACAAATTCCAAGCCCTATGCCGGACTTGAACGAAGCTTCAAAACAATTGCCGCATTTAAATTTAAGGTATTGTTATAAAAATTGTTTTTAATTGCTTATATGATTATTTTACTGTATTGAAATATTTATAAAATTATTTATTATTATTTATTATATTATTATTATTATTATTATATTATTATTATTATTTATTATTATTTTATTATTATTTTATTAGTAATTACTTATTTGACTATAACTACTACTGAGTACTGATAGAAACCACACTCAACCTATTTATTTCCGTTTACCTACCCTACCCTATCTACAATTCATTTTATAAAACATAACAATATCGTCTGCAGTGAAGCACTAACTGTAAATTCCGCACCTTTTGGTATTATAAATTAATATATAATATTGAAAAAAATATTTAAATAAATTTGCTTTATTTTATTTTATTCTGCAGATGATTTTGTAAGACCTCTTTGTAAAATTCAATTCTGTAAGATCATAAAAAAAATAAGTTTATAATTATTTTGTAAATACAGAAAATAAGTTCAAAGAATCCTTCGAGTTTGGTTTATATTTCGTTGTAAATTTTCTGTCCTTTTTATTTTAAAAGTATGTGACGTTAGTTGACGTCGAAGTTGAGACATGCTAACTAAGTTGGGTCTAGAGATGTTACTTAGAGTAGTTGGTTGTCCATTTTGCCAAACAGAACCATTTGGAGCAAGACACAGTAGTTTCTACTTGCTCGTAAGTATCATAAATGTTGCTATTTAAAAGTGTTCTAGCAATTGTATAAATCTTTTTTGGACCTTTATTAAACCAGGGAGCAATAAAAAATTACAATAGGAATGGTAGGCAATGCTATCTGAGAATTATTTATTTGAGGATTTTTTTACGAATTTTCTCAATTATCCCATAAATAAAAAAGATATGTAATAAAGTTTAATCTATAGCCACGGTAATGCTATAGTTATATTTGCATTATATAAATATGCAACTTACTCGTCCGCAGGGGGAGTAAGTTGTTACACGGCACCGCTCGCACGCAGCGCGCATTTTGAGCGAGAGGTCTGCCATGCATACACGCAGCCTGTTGTTGCATTTATGCTATGTATTGTTTAGTTTGTTATTTAAACTCAATAAATATTTAATGAAAAAATAATTTAACTACAAGATAAAACAATTTTGAAAATGAAAAAAAAATCTCATTTAAGACGTAATAAAAAGTACAGAAAATCGACTTTATGAAGTTTCACAAATTTATTTTAAAATAAATAAAATCTCTTATTTCTGATTGTTCCCCTACTGATCATAAAATTGTATTTGTCAGTTTACCAACTTTTACAAAG
>JABUQX010014635.1:35000-38293 GCA_015478945.1 Trachelipus rathkii
ATACTGTCATCTTCAAATTTCAGAAACCCTTCCAACTTATATTTCAACCCAAAATGGTGCAAAATCTATTCTCCATGACACTAAAAAATTCTTTTATCATTAGAAAATGCAGTAATCTTACTGGCTCCTCTTCCTCAAGTCATTTCTGACATTTTTCAAAAAATGTTAACTCTTAACTTTGCTTCTTTCCCTTGCCCTTTTTTAGTATTTTCCGTCGCATAACTGCCGTTTAACTTCTGTTAAAGTTGACACTCTTTGCTTAAACGTTTTCCTCTAATTCCACGTTAGACGATTCCGGTGCCATTCCTCCTTTCCACCTCCTTCCAACATATTTATGCTAATATTGTAACTTTCTTCAAAAGGTGTTATTTCTGCTTTTTCAGAGCTTAACACTAAGAAAGCGTACGGTTCTGATGGTATTCCTCCTATAGTTCTCAAAACTTGTGCTTTTAAGCTTGCACTCTGCCTTGTTAAATTATTCTGTCTCTGTCTTTCTACTTTGGCCTTTTTTCTTACTGGAAAGGTGCTCCTGTACGAAAAAGGGAACCAATCTCAACCCTCCAACTATCGCCAAATCTCTCTAACTTCTGTTCTTTCTATAGTTATATAATCTATCCTAGCAGGAAGATTTGAAAACATTTTAATTCTTCTAATCTTTCTCTGCTCGCCAATGCGGCTTACGTAAGAAGCGCTCTACTGGTGACTTCTTTCTTTTCTTTTCCTGTTTCTTGGTCCTCTTTTTTTCAGTATTTGGTGAAATGCCACCGTTCATCCTTTAAATCTAAAATAGTGGTTACTCATGGTTCTGTTTTATTCCCAACTCCTTCTACTTTTCATAAAAGACTTCTCTCTATTGCTTCATCACATATCCACTCCTATGCCGACGATTTCACCCTTCATTACTCTCCTCATTTTGATAGACGTCCTTTTCAGCAACAATTAGCTCACGCTAGGAGGGCACCCTTGATCAACTAGCATCTGATCTTTCTCGAATTTCTTTTGGGGCATTGAGGACAAGGTTAGTTTTCAATTACTCAAAAAACCTCAGATCCTCCATCTTTCACTCCACATAATCTTTTACACAGCTATAACATAAAAGTTTTTATGCACAACCGCAACACACGGTTGTTGAAAATTTAAGAACCGCAAAAAATCCGTAACCGAGGATGTCGAAAATTTTAGGAACCGCAAAAAAAACCGCAACCGCGGTTATGCAAAAATTCAGCTTCGCTCCATCACTATATATATATATATATATATATATATATTATATATATAAAATATAATATATATATATATATATATATATATATATATATATATATATATATATATATATATATATATATATATATTATATAGTATATATTTACAGTTGTCACCATCATTCACGGGCAGAGCCTATTCAGGGAGGGGGTGTTGCAAGCCAAAATTTCATCCACTAGCGTTAAATTGACGCAGAATGAGGCACAGACGCAGGCTTTTTAAAGTGAGAGAGATTAAAATTCAGCAGGAACACAGAAGATGGAAGGGAGTTCCACAAAACAGAGGTGGCAGGAAAATAGGAAGCACGGCAGCGAACTAGCCTGGAATTACCAATATCTACACAAAACTCGTGCGCAGACACAGAAAGAACCCCTTGTGCTACGAGGGAGTCGTAAAGGTGGTGCTTCGCGAGTGGTAAGTTCCCTCGAACAGCTGCCGCGGCGGTACCTTAGAAAAGAGATAAGTAACGAACTCGCGCCGAAAAGATAGAAGGTCAAGTGAACTGGAAAGTACAGGACGGTTTATAAGCCTTTTGGCCTGTCCAAAAGCCGGGTGAAACCAGAGCCCCCCAAGATATGAGAACAGTACTCCATACAAGGGCGGATAAGACCCTTGTATAGCTGGAGTAACTGAGAAGAGGAAAAAAGTCTCGCAGTCTAAACAGAACTCCCAGTTTCTTTGAGGCCGCCCTAGCAACCGTTGTGATGTGAGGTTTCCAAAAAATTTTTTTGTTTATGTTAAGGCCAAGGATGTTTATATTGTCAACAGGAGAGACGAGAGAACCGTCGAAAGAGATAGGAAAGTTAGAAGGTGTTTTAGAAAGGGAGATTTTTAGAAGTTGGGGTTTTAAAGAATTGAATTTCACAAGGTTGAGGCGACCCCACTCGGAAATTCTATCCAGATCAGCGAGAATAGAATCGGAAAGATTAAGACGAGAGGCAATTCTAGAAGTAAAAGAGGGAGCAGAATTGAAATGAGTTGACGAATGAAGGGTCGAGTCATCGGCATATGAGTGGATAGAGTTAGATGTGCAGGTGAGAAGATCATTAGTAAAAAGTAGGAATAAAGTAGGAGATAAGACCGAACCCTGAGGAACACCACTATTGACAGAAAAAGAAGAAGAAGTCGCTCCATCAACCACCACCGATATTGAGCGACTTGAAAGAAAGTTAGACATAAGTAAGCAAAGAGAAGGAGGAAACCCAAAGGAGGGGAGCTTAGAGAGCAGTGACGCGTGCCATACCCGGTCAAATGCTTTGGATATGTCAAGCGCCATCACACGCAAGTCTCCCCGTAGTTCCTAAGAGCGGAAAACCATAAATTGGTTAAATAGGAAAGTATATCGCTAGTAGACCTTGAACGCCGAAAGCCGTACTGGCGATCGGAAAGAAGAGAATGAGATTCCAGATGGTCTAAGAAATGAGAGTTGAGAAGGGTTTCAAAGATCTTAGATAGAATACAAGTGAGAGCTATAGGGCGATAGTTAGAATTATCAGAGCGGCTTCCTTTTTTTCGGAATAGGTTGGACATGTGCGTGCTTCCAACACTGAGGAAAAGTGCTAGTATTGAGACATAGAGAATATAGTTGAACGAGGGGCGGGGTCAGCACGTAAGCACATTCCCTCAAAACTCGGGGAGGAATGAAATCCGGGCCACCCGCCTTCCCAATGTTCATAGATCTCAGGAGTCCATGTACCCGATCAAATGTAATCACAGCTAAAGACATAGGACACCTGAGAGATAAGGAGGAGGAAGCCAGAATTCCCCAGCGTTGAGTTAGAGGGAAAATAGGAGCCGAGCAGATTGGACTTTCAGTTGGAGCAGGTAGCAAGAGCAATCAGATCGGAATAAAGAGGAGGAAAGGCAGAATTTACAGAAGTTGTTAGAGATGTTTTGGCAAGATTCCAGAAAGATTTGTCAGTAGGAGCACCAAGGAGTTGTTAGCCGCACTTTCGTTTGATGGAAAGCCTCTTTACTCGTCAAAGAGTATCCCTGCAACGATTTCTAGCTGAATGATAATTAGCAAG